>CM060951.1:205949205-206171705 GCA_030765055.1 Mantis religiosa | reverse complement strand
TAGAAGTGCCATCCTACGAGCAACCTGGTTGTAGAGGTCTGCGATGTGAGCTTTGTAGGTCAGCTTCTGGGCCAGCGTGACGCCTAGGTATTTTGCGCAAGTCGGCCAATAGACGGAACCACCGGAAATCCGTAGGTCTGGAACAACGGCCTCTAAACTCGGCGTAAGGCTCAATGCTTGCGACATGCTGGGGTCGTCAGATTGTCAGCATAGATTTGCAGCCTGCGTGCAGCAATTTGGTGGCGGTTTCTATAGCAGTATCGTCAGCAAACTGGTGCAACGTAGAGTCTTGTAGGAGGATAAGGTATAGATGAATATGGGGAAGAGCAGGGGTCCAAGGACACTTTTTTGAGGAACTCCAGCCCAACTTGGTAGCGTAGATGGTAGCGTGTCTGCCTCACGTTCAAGAGGTCCCGAGTTTGAATCTCGGTCAGGGTGAGTTACCTGCATAAGGTTTTTCCGAGGTTTTCCCTTATCCTTAAAAGACGAAAGTCGGGTAGCCTTGGACCCTGGGCAGATTTGAGCATCATTTCACCCACTTCATTCACCGTCCGATATGACTTTAACGTTGGAGGACGTACACTTACAATAACAAAAAATATGGAATCCACATTGCTCCTGGCGAAGGATTGGCTGCGCAGAAACGGGTTGTAAAGGCTAGTTTTAATAACCTTAAGGGAGAAACCTTATTTAGAAGACCCACGTTGACCGAAATTCAAGCTCATGGCCTCTTGAACATGAGAAGACGTCTACCACCTACAATCAATTTTCTTGGGATATATTCGTTTGCACTGTCGAATGGAACCTTAAATCACTATAGGTCATATTAAGATTAGTTAATGAACAAAGTGATGTAAACAGTAGAAGCATCACACAATAAAAATAGCTGAAGTAAACAAAATTGTTGAAAAGGAAGACATTGCTTTGCTCCTGAAAATTAATTAAATAATAAGGAAGGTTTAAATATTATAAAGTTTAGTCTTAATGTTAAACAATGGTTCCTCGGTGTAGTCTCAGACTGAAATGCAGAACTGAGGGAAAGATAAAGTTTACAAGACAAATCCTAATACATTGGAAGAAGTAAAACAACATTTTAGAAATAAAATTGAAAAAATTACAGTGGCCCAACTTAACCATGTAAATCTGAATGTGTTCTCCCAAAATAATGCTCATTTAGCCGAGTATGGACAAATTTCAAGCATCTACTATACAGTTAGAGAGTTATGTATTGTTTTTATGTAGTAGTTTTTATGCTAGAGTAATGAAAATTTTTCAGTGACATCACTGATCCCTCGGGGCATAATTTTGGTAGTTCCAGTGATTTTAGTCCTTTTGTTCTTTACAGTGAGTGCCAGAAATGACTGAGTTGTAGGATGCACAAAAATTAAGGCTCGTAGTGTGATCAAGTTGCTGCATTTGAAGGACAAAACTGCCCGGGAAATCCATGATGAAATAATGGCTGTTTATGGAAATAATTGCCCATCGTATGACACTATTGTAAATTGGAAAAGGAATTTTCAAACTGGTCACATGTCCCTGAGAGATGAGCCAAGAGCTGGTAGACCGTCAGCTGTCACAGTGAAGAAAGTGGAGTGTTTAATACTGGAAGACAGACGAGTAACCGTCTAAATGATAATGAATGAGACACATCTTAGTTATGGCAGTGTGTGGCAAACTATTCATGACGAACTCTATATGTCTAAGGTGTCTGCATGGTGGGTTCCACGTTTTTTAACCCCTTTTCAAAAGCATACATGGCGTGACCTTTCAAGACATATGTTGATTCTGTTGGAACAGGATGAAGATGGCTTTTTGATTGTCTGGTAACCATGGATGAATCCTGGATCTATCAGTATGATACAGGGACAAAAATCATGAGCATGGAATGGAAACATGCCGATTCTCCCCTCCTAAAGGGCAAAGGAGCAAAAGTCAGCTCTGAAGTTCATACTTTCAGTTTTCTGGGACTGTCGTGGAGTCATCCTTACAGATTATCTTGCCAAGGGTCAAACCATCACTGGCAGATACTACTACAATCTTCTGGACAAGTTACGAGCAGCTCTGATTAAGAAACGACGCGGTATGCTCTCCAAAGTTGTTCGTCTTCTGTCTGACAATGCACCAGCTCATTCATCTCAAGTTGCAGTTGGCAAAACAAGTGAATGTGGCTTTGACACCTTACAAAATCCACCTTATTCACTAGATCTCGCACCAAGTGACTCCTTCTTGTTGCCGGAAATGAAGAATCCATTGCGCGATAGCCGATTTGACAGCACAAAAGCGTCATTAATGAACTGGAAGAGTGGTTTACAGTGAGTTCTGCAGACTTCTACAATAGAGGTACTCGGAAGGTCGAGAATCTCTGAGAAAAATGCGTAAATCTGTATGGTGACTACGTAGAAGAGGAATAACAAGCACAAATGAAATGAAATGTGTAGTGTTTAACACCCGCTTTTACTACATACGGCACCGCAGGAGGTGACACTAATGATACATGAGATGAAGATGGAGCACCGGTGGAATGAGATGGCGGGGGAAACCGGAGGTTCCGGAGAAAACCCGACCCAGCGCCATGTTGTCCACGACAAATCTCACTTTGTGGTCGCCTGGGATCGAACCCGGGCCGCCTTGGTGAGAGTCAAGCGGTCTAACCACTGAGCCACGGCGCGGCCTACAAGCACAAACTCTGCATCAAATTTTTAAAAGGTGATAATTAAAGCTTTACGGTACCACCTCGTATTCTTTACGAGCGGAGTTTATGTAGGAGCAAAGACGGCAGTGATGTGTCCAATCGCGCACAAGCAAAATGCCTTGCGTCCGTTAGGTTTTAAATGAAGAACCCTGTATTTCTATTTTATCAAGTTGATATGTGAATGCTGCTACCACAGTATTTCCTGTTCCTATAAAATGTAATTTCTGTTCCTTTCATTATGAAACCTAGTAGGGTTATGACCGGTGGACAGAGGTATGCGGCATAGAAATGTTTCCTTTCTGGTATGTAACATTCTGTCGGAATGCAGGAGTGAGGGGCGGAAACGTTAAGGAAGCAGCTGCGCTGTACCTTCCGCCTTCGACTCTCTCGCCTCCGGAGATTCAGTGGACACGGTTTGTCTAAATATTGCACCTTTTCTAAGGTTTAATATTATCATGTAATAAACAATATTTTTATGAGAATTATGTTGCTACAATCTAATTGCTTTCCCAATTGTTTTCATAAGTGACAATATATTGATAATGTGAATAACGAAGTGGTATGGCATACAGACAAAATCGATGTCATTACACACGCTAAGGGCTACAATAGACTAAGGATTTCAAAGACACAGACCACGCACTGAGCTCACGCCATTTGCACGCAATCTACTTATAACTGATATCGAATCATGTACTACACCAAGAGGGAGCAAATAGGTCAATGTCACAGGTCAGATATAGCGTGTCCCTTTGTGATTCAAAACACCAATTGTGTTTATTTACCGAAAATGCCTTTATCACGCAAAGATTAAATTCAGATTAGAGAGCATAGACTCGTAACTGAGAGGAATGCTTCCGGCGGTTTCGTCCATTTCGTCCATTTTTTGTTGTAATTTACGTCCTCCAACTTTAAGTCATACCGGACGATGAATGGAATAGGTTAAATAATGCTCAAATGCGCCCTGGGTTCATAGAGCTTAGAGTTACCTGACATTCGTCTTTCAGGATAAGGGAAACCCCCGGAAAAACCTTATCCAGGTACTAGTCGGCCAAGAAAGGAATGCACTTGGAGGGCAGCACTGTATTGTTTAATACATGAAGCTTAGGGAACTGCGCGGAGAGAGGGGTAGCGAGGGGAAGGCGATACTCGCAATGTACAGTCGCACAATTGAAACAGTACTCACCTGCTGATGTCTTCACGTTAATTCTCGGAAGTAGGACGTTCGGGAATGTTTCTTTCAGGTCCTTCATCTGCTACATCCGTGTCACTATTCCCTTCATCTGCTGTATCACTGTAACTGCGTTCTTTTCCTTTAATATCCGTATTCTTGAAATAACATTCATCACGACTGCAGTCTTCGTCATCATCATCGCTGCTCTCTAGACCAACGTTTATAATTATATCTTCAACTGCTTCCTCCATTAACCCATCTCGGCGCTTAAAATTTTCCTCAATTCTTTTCACGTGTTTGCATGCTTCTATCCAATCATTTTGTGTAATTTGAGATATGCAGCATGTTGTCATAGCTTTCAGATTACTCAAAGTAATCGATTATACGTTCTTTGCTGCAGTCTTTTGTTTAATTAAATTTCAGATAAGCTCTATAAGGTTAAAGTCACAGTGGTATGGAGAAAGGCATAGGACTGTAAAATCTCTGTGTTCCATTATTCTATCTAGCCAATAAACGGGCTTTTCTTTATTGATTTTCACTATCTCTAGAAGTTCGCTTTTTGTCAGTTGCAGATCATGTTCAATTTTCTTTTCTGTTAGCCAATGAATAATCTGTGCCTTTCGAGATGAAGTGCTGGGGGATTTATTTTCCTGTACGGTATGGTAGGGTGCATTATCGACCACAACAATGCTTTCAGGTGGAATATTTCGTATTTATTTCTCTTCTACCCACTTTTTATAATTTTGACTATTCATTTCATCATGGTAATCTGCTGATTTGGATTTTGAATCGTAAATCAATTCAGCTCCCTCAATAAATCCCATGGATCCCCCTGCATGTACAACAATTTCTCTTTGACCAGCACTAGTATTAGTAAAAATACCTGGCACTACTTCATGGCGGTATAGTGAGTATGAAGCCAAGTCAGTCTGTATAAACTACTGGTTTACGTGGTTATTTTTCATTTAAACTAATAGCTCTTAAGCACTCTGCACGTTTTGCAACAATTTGTGGTTTCTCCATTAGCACAGATCGTTTGTTTTTGCATTTCTTAAACTGAAATCCTATTTCCTTTAATATTTTCCTAAATGTTTCTTTGCCACCCTGGAAGCTTGTTTCTTCTTTAGCAAAATTCAGTAGTATTCTCAAAGTAGGAATTTCCTTTTTCTGTTCATAAAACTCCAAAAATTTCCTACGCGAAACGCATTTATCAAACTCATCAAGAGATATGATTTTGCGTGATTTTCAATTTTTCCTCGGAGTAGTAACCTCAACTTCAGTCGCTGAAGAGTTTTCTAAATCCTTTATTATATTCATGATGGTTCTCCTAGACTTTCCCACTACTTTTGCCCTAAGTGTTGCTTTTTCAAGGGGTACGATTAACTTTTTCTCCTGTTTTTCTTGTCTACAGAACTGTATAACCTGATATATGATATGTTTTTCACCAGAATGGGATACTTTTCTTGTTGTTTTTAACTTTGTAGGTGTCTCCATGATTAAACTCTTTACCAGCACAAACCACTTTTATTACGATCACTGCCACTACACTAAACTGCACAGAAGTAGGTTCGAGGAAGTACCGTGTTGAACTGCACTACATTTGCACGTCACACTGAAAGCGTCTCGGTATTGTTGATGTTTGCCTTATGTGAACTGTACCTGCGGTACTCCGCCCATTTGTGACGTATCTGTTTAGTAATTCTTCTCGCCGAGTGCATTCATATCGTGGCCGACTAGTAACTCACCCTGACCGAGATTCGAACTCGGGACCTCTTGAATGTGAGGCAGACACGCTACCAACACCGAGGCGGGCATCTGTTTCGCCTGATGTTCCTTCACTGCATCCCTTCCTGAATGGTGGGGCAAAACCGCAAGTCACCTAAGTCACTGCTTCAGGTGTCGCCCTCCTGTATATCCTATAGGATGACACTTCTACCCTGAAAGAGACCACCAGATGAGAGATGATGTGAAATGATAATGGAGATGAAATGTAGGGACAGTAATTCTGGGGATTTAATTAACCTAAACAGCATTTGCCTGATGACCCGGGAAACATCCGGAAAAAACGTCTGAGACATCCAACGCAGTTTAGTTACTGTTATTCTTTTGAATAAAATGTTTTCATGAAAACATCTGTGTGTATTTGTCAGGGGCGGTTCCCCCATAAAGTTCCAGGTTTGCGCTACATCCACTGACTCTGAATATACAACAGGTGCATTTTGCACATTAAAGCTGTACTTGTTTGCATTGTTTCATATACAAACATGCTTCAATTACGCTTATCGTCTGTAGCTGCCCATGACCGCAGAAGTCGAAATAAACAGTGGTTAGCTGTAGGAGCCGCAGGTTTGCAGCGAAGAGTTAACCTAAGATTTCGCCCAAATGTAGGCTATCTGAGGGGGTTGCGGAAAGGTGAAGGGATGGGAATGGCTTCTTATACATTGCTTAAATGGAGGTTTATAAACCTAGCTCCTCCTACTCTTAGCAACGGCTATAGCCTGACCTTCAGGCTTAGCTTCTGTATGTTCTGCTTTTCGAGCACAGGGAGAAGTTAATTAAATGCATGGAGGTTATTTAGAAGAGAGCTCTGTTAAACAAGAACGCCACACTTGTTCAGACTTCTGGGTTTATGGCCACTTTGAAAGATTATAATTTTGTATTCTGGCTGTCTTTCTTCTACAAGGCCATGCCACATGTAGACATTTTGTACAATCAGCTGCAGAAACGAGACTGCAATGCAACATTTGCCATCGCCCAGCAAAACGCATTTAAAAGGGAAGTGCAAAGGGTAAGAAAGAGCGTGGATATCGAGGAACACGAAGAAACTACAATTAAGAGGAAAAGAATAGAAGATCATGATGTGAAAAGAAGAGAAGCACTTGAAGTATGTAACATTCTTAGAGAAGCAAAGGACAGATTTAGCTTCACGGAACTTCTGGTAGCCTCAACTTTGTTTCATCAAGAAAATTTCTAAGATATTTCCAGAGGATTCCCTTAGAGAAACAATAAGGTTCTATCCTTTTATCGTTGGAACAAAAATTCGTACAGAACTGACTGTAATTTACAGTCGAGAGAAATTTCGTGGAATGTCCGGCGCTTTGTGCTTGATGGACTTCATTAAGGAAAACAATTTATGCGCTACATTCAGCGAATATGTCAAACTCCTCCGAGTACTGTTAACTATGCCAGTGTGTACCGCTGAAGCAGAATGCTGTTTCTGAACTTTAAAAAGAATAAAAACTTTCCTTAAGAACACAATGTCACAGGGCCGATTGACAGCATTAGCAATGCTTTCAATTGAGAGATAGTTTGTTATGAAGATCAGCGACTTCAACGCAAAAGTTATCCATAGATTCGCCAGGTCTAAGGAGCGTAGAGCAGAGAATCTGTATAAATAGGTGAGTCATTATTACTCTGTATTTTATTTGTCATTTGTGCACCACCAATAATTTAACCCACCAGCCGCCACTGGTATTTGTGTGTGTAAAGTATGACTTAAACTTTCTAATTTCATATTTGAAACAGTTTCTATTTAAGTATGCAACAAGCTTCAAACAAATCATCTCACGCTCAATTCAATATAGAAATATCTCAAGAGTAACACAATTTCAAAATTGAGATGTGAATATCGATATACGAGTAACCAAATTATGAAAATCATAACCTTTAGAACTCACAACGACTCCGTAGATGGTGCTCGGTATAAAATGACTAGCTCGAGAAGTGCAGACATATTGGATGGACTATTCATCAAGTTTAGAGGTTTAAACTTCATAAAGGGTAAGTAGCGACTTTAATGAGCAGGTTCCTGTGTGGGAAGCAGAAGATGCAGTCGAGTTAGTGATGCACTGATGAACCACAACTTGGAAAACCTTGTTTTTACTTCAGACGCCGTTGATTGCACAAAGGTATCACTTCATTGAATATACAGTGTCTGAACACAGCCAATACGTTTCTACCACCGCATAGTCAAGGTTCTCTTTTGATTTATCAAAGAAGACGTGTCAGCTGTTTAGCATTTACAGAAAAAGTGAGCTCTGTTTGAAACAAGAGAAACAATTTGGGAACACGCATTCCAATTGTGTCACAAGAAAATCTTATTTAGGCACTCGCATAGCTTTTCCTACCCACTGATGTACAAACTATTCTTAACAATGCTCATTCTCTTATATATCTCATGTAAAAGATAGGCCGTTAAAGACAACTGACTCTATGCGAGAATATTGAGAATTTAATGTCATGTCGTACGTTGACCATAAGAGCTCAGTGGTTTAGAGCAACCGCACGGAGAGCAGGAGATCCGTGGTTCAAATCCCGGTTATGGCATTGAATTCTTCAGTCTGGCTCTGCTCATGCAAACCTTAGCTTACACACGGCTAGTGTGAAAGAAATAATTATGTCCATTAATTATATTTTTCACACATGTCTTGTGAAAGCTAAGATTGATAGTTTATCAGGAGAAATGCCAGTTAATTGAGGAATTTAATGTGATGCACATGTGTTGCCATAGAACCTCAGAAATGTGTTTGTAGTGTTTAACGCCCGCTTTTACTACATACGGCACCGCTTTGCGATGACACTGATGATACATGAGATGAAGATGGAGCACTGGTGGAATGAGATGGCAGGTGAAACCGGAGATCCCGGAAAAAACCCACCCCAGCACCGTGTTTTCCACTACAAATCTCACTTTGCGGTCGCCTGGGATCCAACCCGGGCCGCCTTGGTGAGAGCCAAGCGGTCTAACCACTGAGCCACGGCGCGGCCATAGAACCTCAGAGCTTAAGGATACCTATGACTGCCCGCCTTGGTAGCGTGGTGGTAACATGTCGGCCTCACATTGAAGAGGTCTCGAGTTCGAATCTCGGCCAGGATGAGTTACCTGGATAAGGGTTTTCCCAAAGTTTTCCCTTATCCTGAAAGGCGAATGTCGGGTAGCTCTAAGCTCTATGGACCATGGACTCACTTGAGCATCATTTCACACATTCCATTCATAGTCCATTATGACTTAACGTTGGAGGACGTAAATTGCACCAAAAAGAACCTAAAAACCAATGACTTAAAATTTGAAATCCTGAACTAATAACTTCGAATATGATACAACCAAAATTTTTATCAATTCACTTCTACAGTTTGGAAAAATGGTCAAATTTATATATTTTTTGTTACGTCACCTAAAAAGTCCCTTGCGACAGAATAACTTAAATTTTGGTGTAATATTTTAACAAGTTCCTAATACATCCATTTTTTTTAATTTTCCCTAGCTTTCTCTGTGTCTCAATAACATTAGGCTCAATAAATTTTTAAAACTATGAATATGGCTTTTCTGTCCAAACTTTTAAATTTTTGTGTTTTGAAATAAAGAAAGAGTCCTTATATGCATCTCACAATAAAGCCTAAGGCAATTTATATTCACTGTATCTCTATGAATGTGTGTAGATTAGATTGATTTGCGTTCAGTAGGTTCACCTGTAGCCAGAAAAGGCTGTGAACATTGAACATTTCCAGAGGTATAAAGCTTAATAGCATATATATGTACAAACGTTAACATAAGACACATATTATAGTATACAGGCAATATGAACAACAATATGGAAAACAAGCAGAGATAATTACATATGATACAAAATAAAACACTTTTTAAACCAGCTTTCACTTGTCTTATGCCAGTACGTCCCAACCTTTTTGCAATGGATACCATTCATTGTTATTTATTAAATACATATACATTAAAAATAAACTTTCAACTTGCATCAAATATTTATCAGTAATGATTTGTCATTGGAATAGTTAGATACTACTTATAGAGCTACAGAAGCATCATCAGGATAATTTGTCATTCAGATAATCTTGTACAGAATAAAACGATTTTGAGCAAAGGTACTCTTAAACAGCATTTTTAAAAGCACTGAAATTATCAACTTTTTCTTTAAGAACATTAGGAAGTGCGTCAAATATTTTGATAGTTTCATAATTGACACCTTTCTGAAAGCAAGAAAGTTTAGCACTGGGATAATGGATGTTATACTTTTGTCTAGTGTTTATTCTGTGAATTACATTATTTGTTGCAAATAAGACACGATTCCATACAAGGAATTTTAGGATCGAGAATATATACATGCAAGGAAGCATTAATATCGTCAATCTTCTAAAAAGATCTTTACAGGAGCATCTGTTGTGGGTGTTAGTAATGATTCTTATAACCCTCTTTTGCACAAGAATTTTTTTTTTTTTTTTTTTTTTTTTTTTTTTTTTTTTTTTTTTTTACTTTCTACTGAGTTGCCCCAAAATAATATTCCGTATTCCATGATAGAGTTAAAATATTCATAATATACTAATTTAAGTGTGTCAATAAAACTCACATTAACCAGCTCTCGGATAGCATAACAGGCAGAGCTGAGTTTAGGTAAGATATAATTTATGTGAGCTTTCCACTCTAAAATTCTGTCCACTTGAAGGCCCAGAAATTTTATGCTGTCAATTTCTTGTAATAACATATCATTAATCCCGATTTCTATTTGAGTATGTGTGGTACGACAGGTTATAAATTTGACCACTTTTGTTTTGTCTAGATTCACAGGTAATTTGTTCGCTTTAAACCAGAATGACAAACAGTTCAAAACATAATTCATTTTTTACTAATTGTAGGAAGTTTCATTAGACTAACACTAAAACTTGGACAAACGAGCACTTCAAATGATGAAAAATGATGAAATTTTCAATAGAGAGAAAATAAGGATAAAAAATTAGAATTCATATCTAGCACTAGCATTCATGTAACTTCTACACTGGATTAGAGCATTTAAAAATGGCTTGCGGATGCTATTTAAGCATTCTTTGGATTCTGGAAGGCTTACACTATTTTATAGACTAAAAAGAGGAAAATGTGATTTTTTTAAAATGTTCATGACATTTCAGTCATACCTATCCCTAAAGCAGCGCTAAATTAAACCTAAGGTCCGTACTTCAAAGTCTAACCTTTCTATGCGGAATACAGTTTGTTCCTATCTGCAGGACAGGTATTCTCCTCGAGGCTGACAGGAAGTACAGAGTAAATATACGAGGCAAGAAATATTTGATAAGTTTGTTAGAAAACATGAGTGTCAAGATCAGGATTGCATTTGGCCACCTCGTGACTGCCGGTTTTTCGTAGTCATGCCAACACTGCGAGACGGTGTGCGATATTTAGAAAGAAGTTCTTCATTATCTTAAGAGTTCAGTCGTAAAATTAGTCATAAAATTGCACCCCAATGGAGAAGGCCTATGCAAAGAAATGAGAATATTTTGTAAACATATTTATTACTTATATTCTTTTAAGCTGCGCAGAGTAAGTATACATAAATACAACTTGTGCGGCTTTATTTCTTCCACCACTCGCAACATATAGGAAGCACGCTGGTTCTCCAACTTAATCAAGCCACACGTTCGGGAGCCAAATCTGTAACCATATTAATCAGAGTGACGTCTTCTTCGAGACGCCGAGCAGCACACATCGTGAGACCGCCGCAGCAAGATGAAGAAGAAGAAGAAGAAGAAGAAGAAGAAGAAGAAGAAGAAGAAGAAGAAGAAGAAGAAGAAGAAGAAGAAGAAGAAGAAGAAGAAGAAGAAGAAGAAGAAGAAGAAGAAGAAGAAGAAGAAGAAGAAGAAGAAGAAGAAGAAGAAGAAGAAGAAGAAGAAGAAGAAGAAGAAGAAGAAGAAGAAGAAGAAGAAGAAGAAGAAGAAGAAGAAGAAGAAGAAGAAGAAGAAGAAGAAGAAGAAGAAGAAGAAGAAGAAGAAGAAGAAGAAGAAGAAGAAGAAGAAGAAGAAGAAGAAGAAGAAGAAGAAGAAGAAGAAGAAGAAGAAGAAGAAGAAGAAGAAGAAGAAGAAGAAGAAGAAGAAGAAGAAGAAGAAGAAGAAGAAGAAGAAGAAGAAGAAGAAGAAGAAGAAGAAGAAGAAGAAGAAGAAGAAGAAGAAGAAGAAGAAGAAGAAGAAGAAGAAGAAGAAGAAGAAGAAGAAGAAGAAGAAGAAGAAGAAGAAGAAGAAGAAGAAGAAGAAGAAGAAGAAGAAGAAGAAGAAGAAGAAGAAGAAGAAGAAGAAGAAGAAGAAGAAGAAGAAGAAGAAGAAGAAGAAGAGAAGAAGAAGAAGAAGAAGAAGAAGACCGCCGCAACACGGAAGCACAGCCAGGCAGTAAAGCCACCTTCATCGCAGTCTTCGCCAGCCAGCTCTCGGGCGCCATCTCCCGCCTCGCTGCCAGTATCGGCAGACGAGGGGGAGCCTCCCGCGGAGCCGCCGTGGAAGTTTCGGGCAACTCGGCCCGCTTCCCCTATCACACTGGACACTCGCCAGGTGCGCCGGGAGAAGCAGCACCTGAACGGCAGTTTTGCAGTTACTTCACCTCCAGACGTACAACCACCGCAGCAGCCAACGGCATCGAACATTCAGAGCAGCAACACGCCACGTGTCAAGAGAGGTACGAAGAAACGAGCAGTCAGTCACCACCGCAGCACAGCCAGCCGAGAAGGAACGTCCTGCGACACCGCAGCCAGAACCCGGCCTTGCTACCCAGCTGGGAGCAGGCCAGTCGCCAGCACTAGCCAGTCAGCCAACGCCGCCACAACCACTGCACCGCCGCATAAGCATAGTGGTAACCGGAGTGCCTCGGGACCTGCAAGCACGATACGTGCTTGCTGCAGTGCAGCAGCAGTGGCCGTCAGCAATGAGGGCCACACTCATCACCTCAGCCCGAGGTCCACAACCACTAGTCCGGGTGGAGCTAGCCAGCCACGCGGAACTGGAAGCTGCTTTAACTAACGGCCTACCCTTATTAGGGCGGGTGCTGCGCACTGGTCAGCCGACAGGACCGTCAAGCTCCATGCCGCCGCTGCTGCGCCTACGGGCATGCAGCCGAGTCGTGTGCAGCCGAGCCTAAGTGCCACTACTGCGGTGCTTCCAGCCTCACCTCGGTCTGCAGAGAGCACGACCTCCGCCGACGTCGCCGCTACTGTGCGTCCTGCGGCGGGCACAGCCACTTCACCGGGCAGGCGCTATGTCCTCTGCATCCCTGCAGGAAGGCAACGCCTTTCCCTCCTGCGCCGCCAACCACTCAGCAGCAGTTGAGTGCTCAGCCTCAACAAATTCACCAACAGCCGGCAACACCAAACTACACCACAAATCAGGAGCTGCTCAGGGAGCAAGTTCGGAGCCTAGGGGAGACTGTTCGGACTCTCCATTCGAAGTTCCTGGTCGTAATGGCCAAGCTTACCAACATGGAGGAACTTCTCACAGAGCTCTGGACTTCATCTGCGCAGCAAGCCACATCACACACAAATATCAGTTCAGAGCTCGCAGAATTGCGTGAGGATATAGAGGAGAACCATCAATTCTCCATTAAACAACGCGACACACATACATTCATGCTCCGAAGACTCGTCAAGGAGGAAGTGGGAGGCCTCCAAACGATGTTCGACGGACCCAACACAAGAGGTCGACACCAACCGCCGCAAAGACCCTACAATTCCTCATCCACTTCTAAACAAGACCGCTCCTAATAAATATGGACGTAAGCAGGGCCTTGGCCATGCTTACGTCCTGCCGCCATCCTCACCATGCACCTGGCCTCGGCCGGGTCAATATATCCCTTCCTAGAATCCGCAGGTGCTTACAGCGGTACTGCCACAGCACTACTCCTGAATACTCACCCGTGGAGGTTTTTTTAGTGGGCAGGGCTGGTGGTTCGATTACCCCAGTAGAGTCCCACACTCCAATCCCAGGGTAAGTGCGTAACGTGCATTTTTCCTCCACACGAAAAAAAATAAAATAATCAGAGTGACAGAGATAAAATTTTATATGACTCCGATTTCGTAATATATTATTTAATTGTATAATCTGTATTACAATTCACTCGAACTTTCTTTCTTAATCAATCACTGTAAATTACCTCCAACAAATTGATAAATCCTTATTTTTAAGTTAATATTTGTGGCGATATAACAGGTCGTTTCGTTTCTCGATAATTCATCAGCCCCAAAGTTGGGAGCGATCTTTCTGATGGTCCTTCTTAATCATTGCAATTCGAATTGTTTCTTTTTTGAGTTTGATTAACTATATAATTTGATTCTATGATCTGGCGTCCACTCGTCACTATTGCAAATACCGAATAACTCTTTTTGACGATTATGGTTTTTCAGTTACAAAACTTTTATATTCACCGCAACATTTTTTATCGTCATGAAACAAGACTGAAGAACATATATATCTCTCAAGATTATTGATTTTTCGTAACTATCGTTATTCATCTATTAATTTTGTTTTTAATATTGTCATTACATGGCCTACTCAGTCATATTAGAAAACAATATTCATATAAAAAGTTCTAACTAAAACAAATCGTTACAACTGGTACAAAATAAACACGAGTCTTCCATTAAACATAAAAACTCATAAATAGCAACTGAAACTAATTTTCACTACAAGGAGAAATAAAAGGGTTACTTTATACTATCTGGACAAAAGTATTCGAACAGAGAACAGATAGTATTTTCTTTGACTTACTGCTGATAATTGTTTGGGCATTGTCTGTATTGTAACGCGGGCGCTGGAGCACCCTGTGAAAGCAGCTGGCAGCGGAAGGCAGGGGAGGTTCGGTTAGCCACACCTCCTCCTCGTTTGTCTTGTAGTGGTGACAGGCTGTGGTCAGGGAAAAAACATGACTGTGTC
This sequence comes from Mantis religiosa, assembly GCA_030765055.1. Taxonomy (NCBI): domain Eukaryota; kingdom Metazoa; phylum Arthropoda; class Insecta; order Mantodea; family Mantidae; genus Mantis; species Mantis religiosa. The sequence continues at coordinate 206,157,144 of CM060951.1, read as the reverse complement.
GCCTGTTTTCTCTACACCTGTTTCTCGAAATTACGTAATCTGGAACATTCTCCTGGTCACTAGAAACCGGCGATATTCCTATATAAAGAGGGCTACAGACGGACAGAGTTGAGTTGGTTTTGGTTTAGTCAGTCAGTGAGTCGGTTTTGTCAGTTAGTGAGTGAGGAGACAGTCAGTTCTTGGTGTAAGAGTTAGTCAGTGACGTGTTAATGTACGAGAAGATTGTGCAACGGAAGACTGTACGTAACTGTGAAGGTGTACCGGAGCTTACGTAACCGCGAGGCCAAGTGAAATTGTACGGACGAACTGGTGAATTGTAATTGTGTGCAGCAAGTAATTCTGTGTAATTGGCAAGAGTTTAACTGTAAGTCGGTGGAAATAAAGAACATTGTTGAGTGGTGTAATTGGACTTTTTATTTCACGAACCCACAAAGTCACACTGGTGTCAGGAAGCGGGAAAACAACATCACCGAACATTACAACGATGGAGGCAGCATTAGAAAAGATTTTAGCGGAACTGAAAGAAATGAAGACAGCTAAAGACAACATCACCAGGAAGATGGTAGAAATGCGGGCCGAATTAACAGAGAAGCTGGAGACTAGAAATAACCTGGCCGCGGAACTGAAACTAATCAGGACGGCTAGGGACAACATCGCCGAGAAGATGGAACAAATGAAGGCCGAGTTAACCACGGAAATGAGAGCAGCGAATGACGGTCTGGCTACCGAAATGAAGGTGGCGAACGAGGCTCTCGCCGCCAAGTTTGAGGAACGGTTGGCCGGCGTGAGGGATGACGTCGCGAACCTGGGCAAACGGAAGGGTCAAGTAGACGACCGCCTTAATGATTTAGAGGAAAAGGCCGACAACATCGCAAAACCCCTCACCCGCCTGACGGAGGAAAACCGGCCTTATATGTGGACGGAGGACGCCGAAGACGCTTTCCAGCACCCGAAGGAGACCCTGTGCAGTGCTCCTATTTTGGGTTTCCCACAACCGGGTGGCGCCTTCATTGTGGACACCGACGCTAGTGACCATTGCATTGGAGGTGTCCTATCGCAGATCCAGGACGGCCATGAGCGCACAAGAGTGGAAGAGAAGGAGCGTGCCGCAGCAGTCCGAGTAGTTGTGGCAGTGCCTGCTGAAGGCTGGGATAGCGCAGGCCTGAGGAGGGAGCAGCTGGCGGACGCAGACTTTGGGCCACTCTTGAGGGAAGTGGACGCAGGGACGAGACCAACCTGGGAGGACATCGCACCGAGGAGCGCCACCTACAAGTCGCACTGGGCCCAATGGGACTCGTTGAAGACCAGAGAGGGCGTGCTGTTCCGTGTATGGGAGTCACCCGATGGGAAGGCGCAGAGAGGACAGTTGGTACTTCCCCGGAGCAAGGTCCCGGAAGTCTTGGAGGAAGTGCACGCCGGTTCTTCAGGAGGACACCTGGGAGCGAACCGAATGATTCACAAACTACGGCAGCGCTACTTCTGGCTGAGACTCCGAGCAGATGCTGGTGGTACACCTGGACCGCCTCGCACGCTACGATGGGGCTGTTCGGGGCGAACAGCTTTGAGGAGGGAGCAGTGTAACGCGGGCGCTGGAGCACCCTGTGAAAGCAGCTGGCAGCGGAAGGCAGGGGAGGTTCGGTTAGCCACACCTCCTCCTCGTTTGTCTTGTAGTGGTGACAGGCTGTGGTCAGGGAAAAAACATGACTGTGTCGCCTGTTTTCTCTACACCTGTTTCTCGAAATTACGTAATCTGGAACATTCTCCTGGTCACTAGAAACCGGCGATATTCCTATATAAAGAGGGCTACAGACGGACAGAGTTGAGTTGGTTTTGGTTTAGTCAGTCAGTGAGTCGGTTTTGTCAGTTAGTGAGTGAGGAGACAGTCAGTTCTTGGTGTAAGAGTTAGTCAGTGACGTGTTAATGTACGAGAAGATTGTGCAACGGAAGACTGTACGTAACTGTGAAGGTGTACCGGAGCTTACGTAACCGCGAGGCCAAGTGAAATTGTACGGACGAACTGGTGAATTGTAATTGTGTGCAGCAAGTAATTCTGTGTAATTGGCAAGAGTTTAACTGTAAGTCGGTGGAAATAAAGAACATTGTTGAGTGGTGTAATTGGACTTTTTATTTCACGAACCCACAAAGTCACAGTATGTGTTGTTTAGTGACTGCAGAGTCCATATTTCCCTACTGTGTTTGAAGAAGTTCTTTCAGATAGTCCTTACTTCTGATGTGATGCTTCATCATGTGCTCCTCGAGTTATTTCCAAATGTTCTCAATAGGATTTAAATCTGGAGATTGGGGCGGTATCTTCAAAGTGTGAGGAGTGTTGTACACGATCCAAAGCCTTACAATTTCAGCAGTATGCTTCGGATCATTGTCCTGCGGGGAGTAATAATCATGCCCTAATCCCAGCTTCTCTGAACCTTTTTAAGATTGTTTTCAAGAATCCCCTTGTATTCAAATTTGTCCATGATCCAAATAATGAACACCAGTTCCACAAAGCCAGATGAAGCTATACAGCCCAATACCATCACACTACTGACACCATGTTTCACTGTAGCTACCGTGTTCTTAGGTTCCCATTCTGTATTTGGCAGTCTCCACACTTTTAAACGTCCATCACTCTTGTATAAGCAGAAATTGCTCTCGTCTGACCAGAGAACCTTATCCCAGAATTCTATTGGTTTGACCACATACTGTTTAGCAAATTTTATACGCTTTTTCTTATTCATCTTATTAACATATGGTTTCTTCCTAGGAACGTGAGAATTATACCCAGTGCTATTTAAAAACCGTTCGACTGTTCTGGTATGAATTACAGTGCCAGAATATTGGTCAAAGCATCCTCTAATCTCAGGCGCAGTGCATTTTGGATTCTGCTTCACCAGTTTTATTATTTTCCTCCTGTCTCTGGTGGTGAGTTTAGAAGGTGCGCGATTTCTAGGTGTATTTACAACAGTATTTGTCTGTTTGAAGCGTTGAATTATGCAGAACACTGTAGTTTTGCTTCTGTTAATGGTTTTGGCAATTCAGAGAGAGAGAGATTTGTTTAGTTTGTACATATTTATCGCGATATTCCTCTCTGCCACCGTTGTCTACTTACCTTCACAATCGGCTGAATAACTTTGAGCACACTGTCTCGAGACGGCATAAACACAACTGCTATGTGCTATGGGCGTGTAGAGTACGTCCAACCACCTTTCTCTCTGTTCGATTGGGTACGTTCGAATATTTATGTCCTCCATTAAGAGGGACAATAGAATAAAGAAAAGTACATATTCTGTAATAAATACATGCAAAGTGATATTTTAAATATTGTTTCCGAGACATAAAAGATTAATGTTTACATGTTTAACAATTCAACGCTGACAAATAAATATTACAGAATTTATAGGACGTGCAATGTTACATGTTATATTATTTGAATACTTCTGTCGACCTCTGTACGTATTGAGTTTTACCAAAACTGTTGTTCAAAAGTTTTATGGACCTATGCACAAGTTATTTTATTACACATAAAATAAATACTTAAATAGAACAGTATGCTACTGACGTAAACAAGGAGATTTTGGAGCCGCCTTTCTTCGTTGCTCAAGTATTTCTGGCACCTGCTTTAGAAATTACAATTTCCTCTGAGAAACACCAGCAATTTCCTTGACGAATTTCATTAAATGCATCTAAAGTGGGCAAACTATTATGTAAACTTTCGATTTTAATGTCCTTCGCTTCCCTGACTTAACCCCTTGCGATTTTTATCTTACGAAGCCTTCATTACAGGAGTTGGGTTTAGTGCCAATAACTGAGTCAAATAGCGAATATAACTTTGTTGCTTAATTAAATCTCTTGGCACATGTTGGATTTATATACCTTTAGTTTCATCTAATAAATTGTTTTCAAAAGCCCTGCCCTGCTTTCATCACAACTATTAAATTTTAACTTCCACCCTTGGATGACATCATGTGCCTTCAAATGTTATAATATAGGAAATCCTATTGGAGAAGTTACACTTGTACAGTTCTTCCTAAAGTGCACTAAGACCATTAGATCCATAATTTCTAGAATTATCCACATCGAATCTTAGAGGTTGTTGCTATATCAACTTCTGATCTTCATGTGCTAATTGATTCTCTATATTATTATTTTTTTGTTCCATTTATACCCCTCCTTTAACTCCAAAGGTCATATCGACGGCCGTTCTCCTTTGGAACATATCGAAAGTGTTAACACGTATTCGTTGGGTTTTAATCATTAGATCACCTCACCTTTAACTCCAATGGTCATATCGGCGAACGTTCTCCTTTGGAACATATCGAAGGTGTTAACTCGTATTCGTTGGGTTTTAATCATTAGATCACGTACACATTTATACCCCGCCTTTAACTCCAATGGTCATATCGACGGTCGTTCTCCTTTGGAAAATATCGAAGGTGTTAACTCGTATTAGTTGGGCTTTAATCATTAGATCACGTACACATATATACCCCGCCTTTAACTGCAATGGTCATATCGGCGGTCGTCCTCCTTTGGAACATATCGAAGGTGTTAGCTCGTATTCGTTGGGTTTTAATCATTAGATCACGTACACATTTATACCCCGCCTTTAACTGCAATGGTCATATCGGCGGTCGTCCTCCTTTGGAACATATCGAAGGTGTTAGCTCGTATTCGTTGGGTTTTAATCATTAGATCACGTACACATTTATACCCCGCCTTTAACTGCAATGGTCATATCGCCGACCGTTCTCCTTTGGAACATATCGAAGGTGTTAACTCGTATTCGTTGGGTTTTAATCATAAAATCACGTACACATTTACACCTCGCCTTTAACTGCAATGGTCATATCGGCGGCCATTCTCCTGGAACATATCGAAAGTGTTAGCTCGTATTCGTTAGGTTTTAATCATTATATCACGTACACATTTATACCCCGCCTTTAACTGCAATGGTCATATCGCCAGCCGTTTTCCTTTGGAACATATCGAAGGTGTTAACTCGTATTCGTTGGGTTTTAATCATTAAATCACGTACACATTTATACCCCGCCCTTTAACTGCAATGCTCATATCGGCGGTCGTTCTCCTTTAAAACATATCAAAGGTGTTAACTCGATTTGTTGGGTTTTAATCATTAGATCACGTACCCATTTATACCGCGCCTTTAACTGCAATAGTCATATCGGCGGCCGTTCTCCTTTGGAACATATCGAAGGTGTTAACTCGTATTCGTTGGGTTTTAATCATTAGATCACGTACACATTTATACCGCGCCTTTAACTGCAATAGTCATATCGGCGACCGTTCTCCTTTGGAACATATCGAAGGTGTTAACTCGTATTCGTTGGGTTTTAATCATTAGATCACGTACACATTTATACCCCGCCTTTAACTCCAATGGTCATATCGACGGTCGTTCTCCTTTGGAAAATATCGAAGGTGTTAACTCGTATTAGTTGGGCTTTAATCATTAGATCACGTACACATTTATACCCCGCCTTTAACTGCAATGGTCATATCGGCGGTCGTCCTCCTTTGGAACATATCGAAGGTGTTAGCTCGTATTCGTTGGGTTTTAATCATTAGATCACGTACACATTTATACCCCGCCTTTAACTGCAATGGTCATATCGGCGGTCGTCCTCCTTTGGAACATATCGAAGGTGTTAGCTCGTATTCGTTGGGTTTTAATCATTAGATCACGTACACATTTATACCCCGCCTTTAACTGCAATGGTCATATCGCCGACCGTTCTCCTTTGGAACATATCGAAGGTGTTAACTCGTATTCGTTGGGTTTTAATCATAAAATCACGTACACATTTACACCTCACCTTTAACTGCAATGGTCATATCGGCGGCCATTCTCCTGGAACATATCGAAAGTGTTAGCTCGTATTCGTTGGGTTTTAATCATTATATCACGTACACATTTATACCCCGCCTTTAACTGCAATGGTCATATCGCCGACCGTTCTCCTTTGGAACATATCGAAGGTGTTAACTCGTATTCGTTGGGTTTTAATCATTAGATCACGTACACATTTATACCCCGCCTTTAACTGCAATGGTCATATCGCCAGCCGTTCTCCTTTGGAACATATCGAAGGTGTTAACTCGTATTCGTTGGGTTTTAATCATTAAATCACGTACACATTTATACCCCGCCCTTTAACTGCAATGCTCATATCGGCGGTGGTTCTCCTTTAAAACATATCAAAGGTGTTAACTCGATTTGTTGGGTTTTAATCATTAGATCACGTACACATTTATACCTCGCCTTTAACTGCAATGGCCATATCAGCGGCCGTTCTCCTTTGGAACATATCGAAGGTGTTAACTATTATTCGTTGGGTTTTAATCATTAGATCACGTACACATTTATACCCTGCCTTTAACTGCAATGGTCATATCGACGGCCGTTCTCCTTTGGAACATATCGAAGGTGTTAATTCGTATTCGTTGTGTTTTAATCATTAGATCACGTACACATTTATACCTCGCCTTTAACTGCAATGGTCATATCGACGGTCGTTCTCCTATGGAACATATCGAAGGTGTTAACTCGTATTCGTTTGGTTTTAATCATTAGATCATGTACACATTTATACCGCGCCTTTAACTGCAATAGTCATATCGGCGGCCGTTCTCCTTCGGAACATATCGAATGTGTTAATTCGTAATTCGTTGGGTTTTAATCATTAGATCACGTACACATTTATACCGCGCCTTTAACTGCAATAGTCATATCGGCGGCCGTTCTCCTTTGGAACATATCGAAGGTGTTAACTCGTATTCGTTGGGTTTTAATCATTAGATCACGTACACATTTATACCTCGCCTTTAACTGCAATGGTCATATCGACGGTCGTTCTCCTTTGGAACATATCGAAGGTGTTAATTCGTATTCGTTGGGTTTTAATCATTAGATCATGTACACATTTATACCACGCCTTTAACTGCAATAGTCATATCGGCGGCCGTTCTCCTTCGGAACATATCGAATGTGTTAATTCGTATTCGTTGGGTTTTAATCATTAGATCACGTACACATTTATAAAGCGCCTTTAACTGCAATAGTCATATCCGCGGCCGTTCTCCTTTGGAACATATCGAAGGTGTTAACTCGTATTCGTTGGGTTTTAATCATTAGATCACGTACACATTTATACCTCGCCTTTAACTGCAATAGTCATATCGGCGGCCGTTCTCCTTCGGAACATATCGAAGGTGTTAATTCGTATTCGTTGGGTTTTAATCATTAGATCACGTACACATTTATACCGCGCCTTTAACTGCAATAGTCATATCGTCGGCCGTTCTCCTTCGGAACATATCGAAGGTGGTAACTCGTATTCGTTGGGTTTTAATCATTAGATCATGTACACATTTATACCGCGCCTTTAACTGCAATAGTCATATCGGCAACCGTTCTCCTTCGGAACATATCGAAGGTGTTAATTCGTATTCGTTGGGTTTTAATCATTAAATCACGTACACATTTATACCCCGCCCTTTAACTGCAATTCTCATATCGGCGGTCGTTCTCCTTTAAAACATATCAAAGGTGTTAACTCGATTTGTTGGGTTTTAATCATTAGATCACGTACACATTTATACCTCGCCTTTAACTGCAATGGCCATATCAGCGGCCGTTCTCCTTTGGAACATATCGAAGGTGTTAACTATTATTCGTTGGGTTTTAATCATTATTTCACGTACACATTTATACCCTGCCTTTAACTGCAATGGTCATATCGACGGCCGTTCTCCTTTGGAACATATCGAAGGTGTTAACTCGTATTGTTGGGTCTTAATCATTAGATCACGTACACATTTATACCCCGCCTTTAACTGCAATGGTCATATCGGCAACCGTTCTCCTTTGGAACATATCGAATGTGTTAACTCGTATTCGTTGTGTTTTAGTCATTAGATCACGTACACGTTTATACCCCGCCTTTAACTGCAATGGTCATAACGGTGGCCGTTCTCCTTTGGATCATATCGAAGGTGTTAACTCGTATTTGTTGGGTTTTAATCCTTAGATCACGTACACATTTATACCTCGCCTTTAACTGCAATGGTCATATCGGCAGCCGTTCTCTTTTGGAACATATCGAAGGTGTTAACTCGTATTCGTTGGGTTTTAATCATTAGATCACGTACACATTTATAACTCGCCTTTAACTCCAATGGTCATATCAGCGGCCGTTCTCCTTTGGAACATATCGAAGGTGTTAACTCGTATTGTTGGGTTTTAATCATTAAATCACGCACACATTCGCACTCTCGTTCATACTTCCAGACTCTGGGGAAGATGAGGTATTGGTCGGAGATAAATCCCCACCCCCACCATTGGGAATTGAACCCGGGACCCCTAGCACGGCAGGCAGATGCTCTGCAACTGAACTACGGGGCTAGCCGTCTCTGTATCTTCTTCTACTTCCCTCACGAATTAGTCATTAGCCTGCTCGATCTCCTATTTCTTGAAGCCATTTTTTCTAGGGACGTTCTATTAATCTTTGTTCTCGAGCTCCATCATTAAGAGCTTGTTTTGGTATTATTTTTGTATATTTTGTATTATATTTTTGGTTTTATTGGCAATTTTTCTTTTGTAATCTATCTTTAACGTTGAAAATTAAAACCAAATCATCAGCAAATAGAAGAGCATTTAATGCTCTTCTTTGTCCTAATCTAATCTCTTTAGTTCCATTTTTTGATGATATGTGTAAAAGAGCGCCCAACTGCATCGGTTATCAAAGCCTTTTAAAAAATCATTCGTTGGAAAAGTCAAGGATTCTAAACTTAATGCAAATGTAAATAAACTCACAAAAAACACATGTACACAACAAAAACAAATATAAAATAAAAATAAATATAGGGCCAAACAGTAAAATATTCTCTTCACTAAATTCTAAAATCTAACTTAGAAAAGAACGTAAATACCTCCTCCACTGCTTTGTTATCATCCGCTAATATTTCTGCAAAGGTAGCTGGCAGCTGCAGAGACGTCCCAAGGTGTGCTATTCAAAAACAATCTAGCACAGCCGTCACCAAGTGGATCGATTTTGTGCTAGAGCAAATGGCGTAGCACTGTGCCCTGCCACGAGTACCGTGCGACTTCAGTGTGCGTCTCTTGCGTTTTGTTTTCGTAAACATAATGTCGGTTGGAGAATGTAATGTGATACGTAGGACACCTACTCCTTCATTTATGCCTTCATGGGAAAAGTGTTTGTTTTTTATAGAAAGTGATGGTATCAGAGCATTTAAAATGAAACTATCCTTATGGGAAAGGCAATTAACCTCAAAGAACTTGGCACATTCCCCAAAGCTCTCAACATTTCAGCAGTTTGTTCAGGGCATGGACTTGTAAGAATATGTTCAAATATTAAGAGAGTTGAACCAAGAATTTCAGAAAAGGTTTCAAGACGTGGTGCAATTAGAGCCAATTTTCCAAAAATTTGCTGAGCCTTACTCTACAGATGTTGATAATGTTCCATCTGAATTGCAACTTGAACTTATAGATTTGCAATGCAATCGACAAATGAAAAAAAAATCCAAAATAAAATTAGTTTGAATGATTTCTATTCACATTTTCCAGGAAATACATTTCCTCGACTACATAAAAACGCCGCTCGTTTTCTGAGTATGTTCGGATTCCACACACACACATACACACACATACACACATGCGAACAATTTTTTTTCGCTAATGAAATTAAACAAAAACCGCTGCAGTATTCAATTGTCGGATCAGAACTTAAAATGTCAACTTAGACTAGCTGCTGCACAAACATTGATATCTAATTTTGAAAAACTAGTGTGTCAAAAGAGACAACAAAAATGTAGAAAACTAGGTTCCACTTCTGAGTAATATCTTGTGTTTATTGCTTTTCTTCGAGATGTTACTTAATACTTCTGTATTGTAAGTAGATTGTCGATTATTTTCATTTTGTTTAGACTATCAATTTATTGTTCATTTCTTTTTTTTTATTCAAATAAAGCTGCATAGTTGAATGATAATGAAAGAAACAATTAAAACAATTTATATATTCGATTATTATTGTTGCACAATCAATTGTGCATTTAAATTGCAAGATCGGTATTCCGCCGCTGCTCTGAAGGCTACGGAGTGCACGGTAGACTATTCCGGCGTGCAACGGGTAAACTTGCACGACCTACTCTGCACACTGAGCAGTGAGATGGTGGCCACTGATCTAGCCGCACGTGTCGGACAAGTAACGCTTCGTTGTTAAACGGACAGACTGGAGCAGGCTCCCTTCTAAACAGGAAACTATGCATAAAAAAGCAGTGTCCAAACCGCAACCGAGCCAAACTCGCCTCCTCTCGACGAGATGAACGACAGGAGGTAATCCAAGGAAAAGAAAGTTCTTTCAAAGATCTAAGTTTATATCTGTGGAGAGCGGACCACTCTTCCTGCCAGCAGGGCTGCACAGCTCTCGGCAATACAGCTCTAAATTCTTCCGATGTAAGAGATGGATACCCTAACCCTGGGCTCCATGGTAGCCACCTTAGGTGCTGAATCCACCATTTCATCCCAAGCAAGCCAACGTGACCAGGGATCCATGCACACACCACGCTAACGCCGGAAGCGTGTAAAACGTGGACTGCAACCTGGATACGCGTACTGTGACTTTGTGGGTTCGTAAAATTAAAAATTTCAACTATACCACTCAAAAATGTTCTTTATTTTCATCTTACTCCAATGTCACAATTACAATTTCGTAATGTACACAATTAAAACTAAGCCAGTTCGTCTTTCCACGTACACTCGGCGCGCATCACCTACTGCTTGCCCGGCTCTCTCAACACAACTAACTGTCCCTCGCTTGTATCGTTCGGTGGCCCGAAGTTTCTCGAGTCTCCTTTTATGGAGGGGGAAAACATTCTCGAAGCTTCGCCCTCCTTCGGGCAGCAGGAGGAGGGGGAAACGAAGACTCAGCTACTCCTCCTGTCTCCCCTACCTCCACCGGCCTTCATTTATTGATCGGCATCGCGAGTTTGCCGCTTGCGTAACACTCCTCCCTCCTCAAGGCTGGTCGTCCCGAACAGCACCATCGTAGCGGGCCAGGCGATCCAGGTGTACCACCAACATCTTTCCTCGGGGCACCTTCTGGACGCGGTAGACCACATCGTTAATCCTCTTCACCACACGGTACGGTCCTTGCCATGGCTGCTGAAGCTTCGGGCAGCGTCCCTTGGTCCGGGTCGGGCGGTACAACCAGACCAGGTCACCTTGCTGGAACTCTTGGCTGTTGGCTTGCCTGTCGTATCGGGTTTTCATGCGGTCGCTCGCCTTCTGGATGTTCTGGCGAGCCATCTCGTGCATGTCGTGGAGGTGGTCCACCAGGTTCTCCACATACTCGGTCGCTGGCTGTTTCACCCCCGGAGGGCTTCCGAAAGCCAGGTCACAGGGGAGGCGTAACTCGCGGAAGAACATTAAGCTGGCTGGTGTGATCCCCGTGGCTCCCATCTGTCGTCGACGTACATGTAAAATGGCCCGGTATATTGCATAAAGCTCTGCAGTGTAAACGGAAGTGCTAGTATGGAATCCGAATGTATACGGTTCGCTTTCACACACATAAGCACAACCAATACAATTTGAGCTCTTGGAGTCGTCAGTACAAAGTAAAAATTGTCTTCATAACGTAATAAAAATTCGAAAAAAACATGTGAGAATGTTAGACATAGACATGGTAGATTTATCGTATTCAGTCATGCCCAGATCTACGTGGGACGCTCTGCACAACCAAGGAGGATATTGTCATAAATGACTGTATTAATTACACTCTGGTGACTCAAGTAGTAGGTGTGACGTCACTCCTTCCCCTCCTTTATGACTAGACGAATAATCTTTAAGCGATAGACGCTCTCTCCTACATTGGCTCTCGGATGATTAGCATGTATCGGTAGGCAGCTCCACTTCTGGACAGGTAAACGGCCGTTATGGCCGCCTTTGTAATCTGCTTGTTGTAGTAAATATTCTTATTAAGCGAATTCCACATTTAATTAGCCTTGCCCTATCTTTTTACCGATGAACCTTTATAGAAAAGATGCCAAACCTCTCGCTAAAGCATGAAGTTCTGCCCTGAGTGTTTGCTCCCGTGTTCGACCTGACCACGTGTTCCTTAATATTCACTAAGATCGGGTCGCCACAATATGTCCTCTCCCCCTTGGGATACATCTTGGGCATTTCAATGTCAAGTTTTCTAAGGAGTTCTCGGAATCGAAAACCAGTTGAGATAGACTGCATCCTTATTTCAATCCTTTATATATTTCAAATTGTATTTCTATTTTTCCTTTCAATTACATTACTACTAGGATGAGTCAAATGAAAAGCTTAAATATTTTAAATGTTATTTATTGTGCAGAAGTGGTACAAAGCTGTATCACTTTTCAACATAATCTACCCACGCTCAATGCAAGTCCTCCAGCACTTACAAAGTGTATATATGCCTTTAGAAAAAAATATTTTAGTACTCCGCGCAACCACTCATGCACCGCTTGGCGTACCTTTCCATCGGAACGGAACTTCGTTCCTCCCATTGCCTCTTTGAGTGGTCCAAACATATGGGAATCACTTGGGGCAAGGTCTGGTGAGTATGGTGAATGAGGAATACATTCAAATTGGAGGTCTGTGATTGTTGCAACAGTTGTACGGACCGTGTGCAGTCTTGCATTGTCATGTTGCAAAAGGACACCTGCTGAGAGCAATCCACGTCGCTTTGATTTGATTGCAGGCCGAAGATGAAGTTTTAGGAGATCTGTGTATGATGCACTGGTGGTAGTGGTACCACTAGGCATGTAATGCTCCAAAATGACGCCTTTTTCGTCCCAAAAGAGAGTCAGCATTACCTTCCCTGCTGATGGTTCCATTCGAAACTTCTTTGGTTTTGGTGATAAGGGATGGCACCATTCCTTGCTCGCTCTCTTCGTTTCCGGTTGGTGGAAGTGAACGCAGGTTTCATCCCCAGTAACGATTCTTGCAAGGAAGACATCACCTTCTCGTTCAAAGCGCCGAAGTTCTTCACAAGCATCAGCACGTCGTTCTCTCATTTCAGGAGTCAGCTGCCGTGGCAGACACTTTGTGAAAATGGAGCACATCATGCACAATGTGGTGTTCTGACCCATGATTAATCTGTAAACATGCTGCAATGTCATTCAATGTCACTCAGCGGTTTTCCTTCACTATGGCTTCTACTGTTGCAATGTTCTGTGGAGTCACAACTCGTTGTGCCTGACCTGGACATGGAGCAACTTCCACTGGTCACACCATTTGCGAACTTCTTATTCCATTCATAGACTTGCTGCTGTGACAGACGTGCATCACCGTACTGAACCTTCATTTGTCTACGAATTTCAATAGGTTTCACACCTTTACCACGCAAAAACCGAAAAACAGATGGCTGTTCTACCCTGGAGCAAGTTGCAAGTGGGGCGGCCATCTTTATACTGATACTCCAACGATATGTGTGCAGCTGCACTATGCTGCCACCTACAGGCCATTCTGTATGCTTACCAACTTACAGGATAACTGAGGGAAGTTTCGATTTATTTTCGTATTTTTTATAAACTTTGAATCATTCTAAGTGTAGTGGGTATCCTGTAGCATGATATCTCATAGCAATAATCTATTCACTTTTTCCTAAAGCTTTCTATACATCTATAACGTCTACATGAGTATCAAGATTAAATTCTTTTCGCTTATCTATTGTTTGTTTTATTGTGAAAGCATTATCTAGACATGCGTTGCCTATTTTAAATCCCTATTGCTCATTAATTGGTGTTTTAGTCCTTACTTTTATCCTAGAGGTTACAATTCGAGTGCATATTATATATACTGTGTTCAGAAGAAATGTCTGTATTCCTTTGTTTCTTCCTTACATGAATTTCTTTGTATTTTTCAGTATAAACGCGTAAAGGCACAACTTTAAATGAATTTTAATGATCTTCAATCAGACGAATACCACATCATAAAACTTCAGGAAGAAGGTCAAACAGGAACTCTCCTATGATGGAAACTTCACTTAGACTTCGAAATCACATCATTGGCTGGATTCATTATTGCAACTATATATTTGCAAAACAAGAAGAATACTTGAAGGAAATGAAGTACAAGTAGTTCAAGATATTGAAGACAACATAATAGGAATGCACCCAATGTCAGCTGTAGCTGAAAAACAAAATATAACAGTCAACCTAAATCCTTAAAGATGGTATAGCAAAAGATAAGCAAAAATTCAAGCTCAATGTTATATTTTGTTTTTGAGCTACAGCTTACATTTGGTGCATTTCTATTATGTATTTTCAATATCTTCAACTACTTGAACTTCATTTTCTTCAAGTATTCTTCTTTTTTGCAAATATATAGTAGCAATAATGGATCCAGCCATTGATGTGTTTTTGAAGTCCAAGTGAAGTTTCCATTATAGGAGAGTTCCTGCTTGATTTTCTTCCCAAAGTTTTATGATGTGGTATCGGTCTGATTAAAGATCGTTAAGAATTGGATGAGTTGTTGTTTGAATAGGTCGCTTGCGGCTGTAGAAACGTCCTCCGAATGCAGGCATTGTGCAAGGAATGACAAGCTACTGCTTGCAGAGAACAGAGCAACGGATTGTGATAACCCGCCTGGGAGCGGTACGTACGCGCTGATTAGGACACCCTTTCAGCCCGTACACAGTTTTCTTCCTCTGCTATATTGGGAATAAGACTAAATTGATGACCTTGACAACTGCGCATGAGCAGAATAGATAGTTACGTGCAAGAAGGGCATATGGCATCACTGAAAAAAAACTGTTTCCAGTAAATTAAATGCCATGTCAGGAGATGGCGTCAGTGTAGAAAATTAATTAGGTGAAAAAACGTAACTACTTAACTTGATGATCAAGCTCTATAGATCTGTGCTTCTTAAGTCGACGGGTTTCCATTTTTAAGGCCGTTATCCAAGAGGAGCTCAACTGAAATCCAGCATCACGATTAAGCGTGCTCCTCTCGAAGGAAATGGCCAAAGCCTCTTTAACTCTCCGCTCCCAGTAACTGTTGCGTTTTCACAAGATGGTCGTCTCCAGAAATCTGCTCTATGGTCGTTATCAAAACAATGCTCCGCCAGTACAGACTTCTCATGTTGCATTACACATCTGTTCAGACCAAGAAAGACAAATTGCACTTCCAAGTTCCGGTGGTGTACCGCATTCCCCTTGAATGTGGTACACCGTATATAGTACAAACCGGAAGGACTATCGCTACCAGAATAAACGGAGATGAACGGAGCATTCGTTTAATGCAACCTGAGAAGTCTGTACTGGAATAGCATTGTTTGATAACGACCATAGAGCCATCTTTCGGGAGATGACCATCTTGGCAAAATGCAACAGTTACTGGGAGCGGAGAGTTAAGGAGGCTTTCGCCATTTCCTCCGAGAGGAGCATGCTTAATCGTGATGCTGGATTTCAGTTCAGCCCCTCTTGGAAACTGGCCTTAAAATGGAAATCAGTCGGCTTAAGAAGCACAGATCTATACAGTTTGATAATCAAGTTAAGTAGTTGCGTTTCTTTGACTCATTAAGTTTCTATACTCACACCATCTCCTAATCTGAAATTTAATTTACTGAAAACATTTTTTTTTCAGTGATACGAGTATTGGTAGTCTTTGTTCTTTTCTGATATTTGTGTTATATCAAGTGATACATTTGTAAACGTCGATTTCTAATCCTATTTTCACCTGTCTTGCTTCCCAAGAAGAACTTCAACAGAATCTGTTCTTACTTAACTAAGTTGCCTTTCTTTTTAAATTTTCCCATAGTTGCTTGTACTCGGTAAATTCCAATTCCAAGAATAAAAGAAATATTTAAGAAACAAATAATATATTTTGGAATCTAACTTTCAATATTTACATGTTTCAACTGTTATTATTGTTATTAAGAGAACCTTATATGCACCTATTTATTTATTTTATGTATTTATTTATTTACTTCCTTAAATTCTCTTTGAAGTGGAAGTTCTGCAAACGCTGCACAGAATATAATTACCTTTTAGTACTAAAGACATTTTGTATCACCTCTGAAGCCATGTACACTTTTTATAATATATCAACACTCAACTTTCACAACCAAAGCTTAATACTGAAACAAACATCACATTAATTTCTCAGAACAGTTCCTTTGTTTAAAATTTTCAAGTTTCATTTATTATACAATATCATATTTAGAGTTTATTCAATCTACTTATTATGTCTGTTATTATAAGAGACAATATATACGGTGTTCATTTTTATCTGTGATTTTACCGCGCAAAATTTCACATCCTCAATAGCATCGCTGATGGAGCGAGGTTATATACGATTTCCCTAGCTGCTTGTGATCGTATTTGATTTGCTGACAGAAGCTTGGAGGCCTCCCTCTACCGGCAGGTAAATATACCATTTGAGATGCGGGTCTGCCCGCGTAATACGAGTAAATGTGGGAAATGTGTAGTGTTTAACGCCCGCTTTTACTACATACGGCACCGCAGGCGATGACACTGATGATGCATGAGATGAAGATGGAGCACCAGTGGAATAAGTTGGCGGGGGAAACCGGAGGTCCCGGAGAAAATCCGCCCCAACGCCGTGTTGTCCACCACAAATCTCACTTTGCGGTCACCTGGGATCGAACCCGTGCCACCTTGGGCGCAATACGAGGGTTGTTTAATAAAGAAGGATCCTAGTTTTTTTACGGTCATAATTTTTCGGCAGTAAAATTCAATCTTATTATATGGCGTTGCCTTAATGTGAAACAAACACGCCGTAGTAGTTACATTGTTGGTACTCCTGATTCCCGCCTGTGAGAACCAGGCAAGTTCAGACTTGTTCAGTATCGCCTACCGCTGCAATGGAGGTAACATGCAGTTAAAGTTGTTGTTAGAGGAAGATCCGGAGTACATTTTTTTTCAAACGTTATTACTGTTGATGAAACTTGGCTACATCATTTTGATCCTGAGAGCAAACAGCAAAGCTCGGTGTGGAAATCTCCTTCATCACCAACACCCCCAAAAAGGCAAAAGTGGTTGCTTCTGCTGGGAATGTTGTGGTCATCTCATTCTTTAATGTTCATGGAATGGTTTATCAGCATGTTGTACCTGCACACACATCAGTAACTGGACAATACTACAAGGATGTCCTGAAAACATTACAAGTACATATCAGGCGCAAAAGACCACATTTTCGTGAAGCAGGCTGGATGCTGCACCACGATAATTTACGGTCACATATTGCCAATGTTGTTGCTGAATATCTTGCAAAATTCAAGGTGAAGTGCATCCCTCACGCTCCCTATAGTCCGGATTTAGCCCCATATCACTTTTTTCTATTCTCTAACTTGAAGAAACGCCTTTGTGGGAGGCATTATCCATCATCAGAAGTGGTGGTGAAGACTGCTGAGGCGATTTTGAAGGATCTATCAAAAAATGGTTTCCAGCATGTCTTTGAAGACTGGCAGAAACGCTGGGACAAGAGCATCGCATTCAGGGGAGACTATTTTGAGAAGGGCCAACAAATTTATGAGGATGAGTAAAGGTACGTTGTCTAAAAAAGTTGTGACCATTCTTTATTGAACAGCCCTCGTATAAAGGTGCGTAATTTGTTCCTGGTGCATAAATAACTGTTTATAAAAAACTTTATACTGCAATGCAATTCACAGTAAAGCTAATAATGCAGACATAAAAGTACACCATGAAGAATATACGAAATGATAAGTCAATGAACACTTATTTAACAATGAACATCTGTTTTTCTGTTATAGTAGACACATATGCATATTGCAAACCTGTCACATAAACTATAAATATTTCAATTTCATCTCAATTCGTTTCTATTACCCACAGCTTTCTCACAATGTAACTTCATTACAAACCAGAAAATTAGTAGAACATGTTCTAGGAATGAAAAATAAATTAGTGTTACAAAATGTACAAGGCTTTTATACAAGTCTAAACAAGAAAACATCTCTAGTACATAGCCTTATGTGTCCATTTTCTTATATTTCCTTTCTCTCTTCCCCTTAAACACTGTCTATATTGCGAGAAGGTATACTTGAGGCCTTTCTGTCATAACATTATTTATTGCTTCTAGATTGGAACCAGTCACTTTATAGCGTCCAGTGTCTCATCCTTCTGCGAGTAACTGATCCTGTATCTTGGAAATATTTGATCCACCTATTCATTTTAAAATACATAAGGGTACCAACATTAAGCGTGAGAATGACAAAAAGTTTATATTGTTGTACACCAGGATAGTAACGGGGGTGAAAGACTTACAAACCTAATCTGTAACTGGGGATGTAGCTACTGAAGGGTAGAGCTTATGAAACATCTAAGTCAAACTGAACTGAATAACTATATTTCACAGATGCCTAGTATTTCTACAGGGCATTCCCTGGATTTGGATGAGATCAGGGGCGCTTTGGTATCATTTAAATACATAACATAATGGAACTTTACCTTTAGCGATGTGTTGTTTGTATGGCTTGAACCTTGTGTGACTGTCAAAAGGTGTACGATCTGGTACGCCCTGCTGGCGATCTTACTCGTGGTAGCACTTTGAAATAAACTCTTGTTGATTCTTACAGAGACCATCAGCAACTCCCCTCTCAAATCTCTGTGAAGTCTCTCCCGCGGGGGCTAACTCAACCAAGCTTAAATAGGGATCCTACCAAAAGATCTCAGCAATTCCCACGCTAACTGTTACTTTGCACCATATTGTGCAATCATTGTTTACATCATTGAGAACATGCTTAAACCTGTTACTGACCAACTAAGCATTATTCCCCTTGATCAGCAGGATGTGTGATTCATTGTTTAAAACATGGGGAACAAGTTGAGGCCTGTTACAGACCACCTGTGAATTATTTCCCTAAGCCAGCAGGATGTATGATTCACCAGTCAAAAGTACATGTTTTGCCAGTCAGCAGAATTTACGCTTAATCATACAATTTTTACACACAGCTGTGCCCAGACTCAAGGCATCGAAAATAAATGTTACAAAATAATAATTACAGAAATTTCCAAATCTTGCTCAGCCTATACACGCAACAATATCGTGTAGTGATAAAACATAAGCCACTTATGTTGCAAACAAAAGTATGTGTATTTGACGGTACCTAGACACTTTTGACAACATTAAGCTCCGAGGGACTTGTCTAAATGCTGCATAGCGCTGCATAAACTCCTCGCACCAACTTTAATGCCGGTACGAAAGTAAAATTCAACCATCAAGACGAGTGATCTATACTTATTTCCAGGAAAAGCTGGTTTTGTTAGTTACAAGAGCAACCACACTGGGAGCGCTGTAATTTGCTTACTGTTACGTAAAAATTACAGCTTCTTCTCCGTAGAGGGTACTATGATTTCAAGACACTCACCAGTCAACTATGACGTCATTCTTGCACAATCAGATTGCGGGAAATAACGAATAAATATGAACACCCTGTAATACATAAGATAGTTAAAATCATTTTTCTCTGGAATAACTTTTTCATGTCTTTTGATTTATTTCTATATTAATTGTTTCTTATGACAAATTTGAAATTAATGTTAATAGTATTAACATATGAATTGGAATGACAACATATTTATAGAAATTAATTTTTCTTTCACACTAGCCGTGTGTAGGACGCACTATGAAATGGTAGAGCCAGACTGAAAAATTCAATGCCATAGCCGGGATTTGAACCACATATCTTCTGGTCTCCGTCCAGATGCTCTAAACCATTGAGCTACTATGGCCATCGTGCCAACATAACATTAAATTCTCCAAATGACTCGTTTTTTTCGCGGTAAACCACTAGGAGTTCTCATAAACACATGAGACAACTACCTTAATGACGACTTACTATGTTGTAAGTACTTTAAGGCCCGAACTTTATAGTTCGGACCACTATTAGGTAAAATTAATGGAAATTAATTGTTCTTTCACACTAGCCGTGTGTAGGACGCACTATGAAAGGGTAGAGCCAGACTGAAAAATTCAATGCCATAGCCGGGATTTGAACCACGGATCTTCTGATCTCCGTCCAGATGCTCTAAATCATTGAGCTACTATGGCCAGCGTGCCAAAATGACATTAAATTCTCCAACTGACTCGTGTTTTTATATTTATAGCCGCTGGTTTGTTAGACTGACTAAAATTTTCAATTATCAGGGAATTAAAAACAAACATTTGAGAGGTTTTAGCATTACCATACACACATTACTGTTTGTTTACTTCTGAGGTTTCATATATCACATTCTTAAATTTACTGGCTGTAGTCCTGAGGTTTTGTTTTACTCCCATTCTTGCGACGCACCTCTCCAAAGCTAGGACGATGAGACCAAGGCCAGCACCAATTAATGGTATAGATAATATTGGGGCCACTGCATCCCACTGAACACTTTCCCAAGGCTTTTTCTCTTTGTTTTCCAAAGCAGGCCACCACTTTCTTCGCAGTCTCTGCAGAATTCCAGAGCGCCTTATGTTCTGCAGCCTGTAAGCAGGAATATTTCATTTAAAACCACGCTTTAGTCTCCTCTGAACTAATTTATCATATTAAGTTAGTATCTGAGAGAAGCTTGTAGACGAAATTAAGGGATCACATTCCTCTTTAAATGACGCATAAAGGAAGCGAATATTAATATAGGGTGTTTGTCATACAATTATCCTCTCAAGCAACGTGCAGTTTCAATTAAAATCCTTAGAGATTGAATGCTTGTAATTTGTAATGTGTAATTTCTCATCTTTCCTTTTACAACATTAAATGGAAATACAAAATCAAGATTACAACTATAAGATCCATACTGAAACATTTCATATATTCCTAAATCCTGGAAATCCTATCATGGTGCCCGCCATTGACTAATAATTCGGTTCCCATACACCTAACCCTGGGTTTTTGTGTATTGGAGGCCCTCTACTCCTTTTTACAGATTTTGCCATTTCACTTACCCCACTCTATATTTTTCTCTTAATTGTTCTTAGCCATCTCTCTTTAAATTTACCTAAATAATTCCCGATATTTCTCCTTTTCCCCTTTTACTAACAAAATTTTTCTAATTACTACTTCACCCTCCAAATTCTCCCATTTACGTAGCCAAGCCTGCTCTTTCCATATCTTTTTTTGACTACAACTTAATATACAATGGAAGTCTGCATTCTCTTCTCCACACAATGGACATTTTTCTAGCTCCGTCTCTTGACCAATACCTTTCAAGTTTCTCACTCCTGTTCTCGCCCAAACAAAACCTTCTCGCCCTAACTTACTACATATATCTATGTATCCTTCCCTCCCCCAGGTTGTTTTTATTTCTCTATATAATCTCAGTGAGCTTTTGTCACTTTTATTGGCGAAAATGTCTTGTCTGTCAATATCTTCTAATCTAAACTTCTTTCCAGAAGCCTCTATACCCATTCTCTGCATTTATCCAAGAATGGCCCATACCTATCTGCTTCAACACGTCATTCATTTTATGCGCCCAAGACACACCCCAGTTACTTCTCTTTTGAATATGAAAACATTCTTTAATAATATTTTCATCTTCCAAGTTATGGATTCTGTATAAATATTTCATTGCCCTTGACAAGATTTTAATTTTAGTAGAATGCCTGCCTAGTTCTAATTGTGCTGCCCCATTATGTGATGCTATTGGTAATCCCAATACATATTTACAAAAGGATCTATACACTCTATCAGTCTCTCTCTAAGCCTCATCTACTCCCCAAATCTCTGATCCATGTAACATTCTATTTCTACTATTGCTGTATAAATTCTCTCCAACCATTTGACAATTATATCTAGCAGTTTAGTGTAGCATGATCTTATCACCCTCATGGCCATTTTACCTTTTGCCACAGGCATCTCTTTTTTGTTCTTTCCAGCTACCATCTAAACTCAACCTTGTCCCCAAATAATCAAATCTCCTTACTATCTCTATTTCTCTTCTATTAGCTTCCCATTTCTCATCCTTACGCAACCTGTATCCTTTTTTTAAGACCATAATCTTTGTTTTCATTCACTTTCAAACCCCATTTATTGCAATAAGAATTGGCTGCCTCGATTTCTCTTCTCAGCCCTCCACCTGATATGGACCCAACTACTAGGTCATCTGCAAACAGTAGCCCCGGTATTTCTTTATTATTAATAACTGGTGAATGTACCCTACAACTTGATATCTCCTCTAAAATTCCATCGATATAAAGGTTAAACAATACTGGACTAAGTTTACATCCCTGCCTTACTCGATATAGATTTAGTTACTTTGTTGCCTGGTAGTTTTATACACAACTCATTCTCCTGGTACATCATCTTAATTACTATAAATGCCTGACTTTATCCCCTTATTGCTTAATTTTATCTACAATGCTTCTCTATTAATAGAATCAAATGTCTTTTCTAGATCGATAAACACCATATATACCCTTCCCCTTTTAGTGCTCAGATATTTGTCTACAATTGTTTTAATAATAAAGATGTTGTCCGATGTTCTACTGTCCAGTTTGTATGCTTGTAACATTAAAGAAGCTGTGCATGACAATTGAATTACGTAATCTTTAATTAAAGATTATATCAACGATAGCTTTTATAAATTAAGTGTAACTTACACATTTGTATGGCTACCTCTTAACTGTGGTAGTTAAACAAAATATTGTATCCCACATGAATTTTCGATATTGACATTCCCTTTCAAAATCTGTCAGAGGAAGGAAGAGGGCAGTGGCGGCTCGTGCCGAAAAATAACAGCATGCTGCGGAAAAAAGTCCACGCAACTCACCTAGTTTCGAAAAATGAAGTCCATGTGCCGACGTTTCTTCATAGAATAAACAGAACTTCTACTTCCTTTCGCCGTCTACTCAATTTTAGATCGGGTATTGGTTGCCCTAGCAATTTTATACCAACCTTTTCTTCTAATGCTCGCCTTGATGGGGGAGTTTTTAAAACTTCATTAACCGTGTTCATTATTTATTGGTTAAAGTTTTCATAATATTAAATAACTCATACACCGAATAAAATGAATTTATAACATGTTTCACACTCACACACAAAATAAAGAAACTGATATGAGTCACTAAATAACGTTACACAAAGAAATACTTGGATACAATGCGAGCATGCAATTCATTTGTTCTGGGGGATTCTTGTTATGGTTGCGGGAATGGAGTATCGTGACAAGGTGATAGATGCATCACAATCAATCTCCCCTGCGATTTAATATAAATTAGGTATTGGATCTTTTTATGTAAGAAGGATGGAATTAGTTTATAGAATTAAAATATAAATCAATCATAGATTGTTAAATGATTTTCAATGCATATTCAAGTTCTACAAGTATAACTGTGAGTGTTGGTAGCCCTGCTTCATCTGCAGTGAATGATCACCGCACAACACCCAGCTGCAGCCCGCATTTGTACGAAAATCTATGGAACTTCATCATCGAGGCAAGATGGGAAGGTTGTACGCATGCGCAATATTGATTGCCGAGCTTGCTGGCTCTCAGCACGTTGTAATTTAGGATACGTTCCGTTAGTTGCGCATCTGGTTAAGCAGGTGTTTTCCATGCGTAAAAGTTCGTTATGGGTCGTAATCGATTTCTTATACTTACAGTAATGCATTGCTATTTACATTGTAATTTAAAATGTATACAATGTGAGTTATAAAACAGAAAAGAGCGCGCTGCAGCATTGCAACACGTAAGGACAAGCCGCCCCTGGAAGAGGGGGAGGGTAAAAAAAGACCGGAATTCAAAAAATGAAGCATGTGAAACTAAATCTTCGCATTCAAGTCTGGTATATTACAAGAATACTAAGCAAAGGTGCATTAAATTTCCAAATACTGCAACCTGATTTCGTTATCAAAATAAAAGGAAAATAGCAAAGTTGATGTTTGAAGATCCATGTTTTATAAGGATACTACAGAATTATTTTTATAAAATATCTTATTCTGAACATGGCAAATTATTCATTTCTTTGACTTCCTCAAAAAGACTATACATGTTTATTAAATTTCCAAGCTTATTTTTATGAGGGTTTTTGAAATGCAAGTCCTAAAGGATTCCCTTTAATTTATAAAACTTGGTATAGGTTGTTGATGATATTTTTAAAAAAATAGAGTTTGTAACCGCTTTTACACAGATTTATTCTTTGTAATAGTTTTATTTATAGATTAAATAATATACCCCTGAATAAAGAGAAATGCAGCGTTAATGCTGCTTTAATAAAAGGTTTTAATAAACATTTTGTACACAGAAAGTTTGAGAAATTACTTACCGCCCTTTCGTTATTAAACTTTTCAATTTTTTATAGAATTATGTATAAATTTGATGATACAAAGTATATATAATATAACAAACTTGCTAAATTTCTCTTAAAAAGGGAAAATATTTGCCAATAAAAAATCTCGCATTCGTCAATTTAATTGTTTAGATTGCGATCAGTTTTATTATAATGGGTCCGGGGTCCATGGAGCTTAGACTTACCCGAAATTCGTCTTGAAGGATAAGGGAAAACCCCGTAAAAACCTTATCCAGGTAACTCACCCTGACCGAGACTCGAACTCGGGACCTCTTGAACGTGAGGCAGACATGCTACCATTTACGCTAGCGCGGCGGGCAACACGTAATTTAGAAACCAGAATGAAATAACATTTTCGAAATAGTATGTCCAAACAGACTGATCAATCGGCCGTAGCAGATCATTTTTGGTCATTTAACCATGAAATAAATCCAGAAGTTAAATTCTTAAAACAATTGAACGGTCTGATAGATTTAATGGTTTGAGGAACAAAATATAGTTTAAAAATATAAATCACGTAATGAATTATGAAATACCGACAGTCGGTTTTGCAAATACGTAAAACATGAAGCTATTAAAAATAAAGTAAACAAATGTATACAAAAATAATTTTAACATAAAACTTCATTTACCTTAAAGTAAAATATAATAATAATGATAATAATATAGATAATTACATTAAAAAATAAAAGTTTTAACCCTTTTTCACACAAATTTGCTGTTTTCAATAGTTTGATTTATAGGTTAATAAATATATCCATGAATAAAGAAGAATTTAATAAAGAATATAAACATATTATAAATAATGCTTTCATTAATGGTTTAATACATATTTTATACATAAACAATTGAAAATTTTAAATATAAAAACTCTTAATGATATTTCCACCCTTAAAAATAAAAGATGATTATAATTTAAAAAAGAATACTTACCATCCTTGGGTTAATAAACATTTTCAATAAAACAATTAAAGAGTTTGGTATAACTTTAGTTCCTCAAAATAAATTTAATATTAAACATTTACTGCATTTCTCTAAAAAAAGATACAATTTCTAATAATACAATATCTGCTATTTATCAATTTAATTGTTTAGAATGTGTTAAAGTTTATATTGGAAAGACAAAACGTAATTTTTGCTAATTTAACATTAAAATAAATCCAGAAGTTAAATTATTAAAACAATCAAACAATCTGATAGATTTAATGTTTCTAAAAGATATTTATTTTAAAAAATAAACATGTAGTCGATTCTGGTTTTAAATTTGTTTCATTTTCAGGTTTTGGTAGTACTGGCGAAAACATTTGGTGAACGTGACCTAGACGACAGAGCTGTCAGCTGATGATGTGACAAATATTTTTACGAAATCGCGATCCTATTCAATTATTAAGAAAAATTCCATCATTTCTTATAGGATAAGTGAAGTTTTATTTACAAATTATTATATTTGTGTATAATCGATTCTGTCTTTAAATTAGTTTCATTTTCAGAGTTTGGTAGTACTGACAATTATGGCGTGACCTCTAATGACCGTAACGTTGACAACAACGAAATTCAATGTGATAGTAAACGAATGTTTACGAAATCGCGATCTCACAATTTCTTGAAATTTCCATCAATTTCTCTAAAGGTAAGTGAAGATTTTGCTACAAATAATTATATTTGTATGGTATTTTTGATTCATTGTTATTAGCTTCAATTTTATGTAGTGTAATGGATACTTTGCGATGGGAATGACTTGGTTATAATGGAGTACTTCCCCCATTTACTGTAAGTAAATACGGAAAGAAAAAGCAACATTATGTTGAAACAAACTCTGCCTATATGTCTGCAATATTCAGAAATAATTCAAGTTATTTATTAAACAGTGTATATAATACTTACTGATAGTTGATGATGCCTAGGTATGGGTTCTTCTTCGCAAATGCCATGGCCATCTGAACCTGGTCGCCATATTTACACAGTACAGCAAGTTGACAAGGTACTGTGCGTGCGTGAGTTAAACTCGTGACCCTTATCGATATATACAAGTAGTAACGCTGTCTACACACACGGTGTAGGCCGTCAAAGTCGTCCAAAGGTAGGTTGTTCTTCTCTACCAGTTTGTTCCACAGAGTTGTTGCCAACTTATCAGTGGTATTCTGAAATTGTAAAATGTCTATTAATAAACACCCGGCAAAGGCCACGTGGGGATTCGTTTACAAAAAATACCCGCAAAATAACTGTATGCCACATTAAAAATACGCCAGGTGAAACCACCGGGTGATTTGCTCTACTCTGCTACAAATTATTCTTACAAAAATGTAGTAAAATATATCTGGAAAGAAATTAAATTAATAATTAAAAATACTGAAATACAAGATTAATTGGTTGGTTATATTCAGACAACAGAAAATAGTTTGTGGTGGAGAAAATTATGTGGACTTAAGACGAAGAAGTGATTTGGGAAAATTCCCACTGTACAGACGCGAGCAAATGTATTCCGATGCGTGCAAGACTGGCCTACGGGAGGGAGGCGGTTTTCTTAAGAGTAAGTTACGCCAGGATGGTTCAGTTTCCTTATAGCTGACCAGCGAGTTCGGCGCACAGGTATTTAAGCCTCAATGGAAAATACAAACAATTTTGCTACATGAAGCGTACGTGGTTGTGTACAACTCTCCAGTATCAACTTAGGTATTAATCGATCCTTTTTGTAATGACGTTATTTCCTCTCTTTCCCTCTCTAGCACGCACATACCTCAACCATTTTAATCTCCCTTTATTCTTTATAAATGCATTTCCAATACTCAAAGTAGTCGTTTTTTTGGAATGAAATACTTCTACCTTTCAATGGTTGGCGATAATTAATATAATATTAAACTACGTGGTATTTAAAATTAGGTGTATATTGTTCCGAAAATAAATACATTATTTCCTTGAACTGTACCAGGAAGCTAAGATACAATTGTACAACTTACTTTGATAACTGATAGCTTACTTACACAATTACACTTAACTTAAACTTCCTCGGAAGTTAAACTTTGTACACATTATAACTTCACTCTGACACCTGCTATTACATGATTTTGAACTGCACCCGGGAGCTAAGACAGTTATTATAAATCACCGTGCGCGCGCATTGAAAGGAGAGCCCCGGCTACCTTGTCTCGTCAGCTCGGAGAGCTGTCTGAGAGAGGAACCAAAGCAACCTTCACGCGCTCACACGGAGAAAAAGGGAAACACAAAACAACTGAGACACGCGCCTCATAAAGGAAAGGTGCAATCAGCACATCCTTTGTTACAGTTCTCAAGAACAGCTTATATGGACATACTGTTATAATTAATATAGCCACCAAATTTATTTTGTTTGATAATGACAGTTCAGATACAGAATCACGTTAGCGTCTCCGGCATGTCGAAGGTTTCACGGAGGAGTTCTTTAAATGTCAGTAAAACTGACATGATGCATTTCACCTTTAGCCTCACGTAGAAACCATGAAATAGTGAAATGGTGCTCAAATGAGTCCGGGGTCCATGGAGCTTAGAGTTACCCGACATTCGTCTATCAGGATAAGGGTTACTGCTTACAAGTTACACATTTTGCTTCAAATTAAACCACCAGATGAGTACAAGAGGTTACAGTTTGCTATCCCAAAGTTAGAAAAATTGAAAACAACTTTGTAAACCATGTGACTTTTAAAGGACACTTTGAATCTACACAGATTCGGGGTTCACAACTGCCTTATGAGTTCAATGAATATTGATTGACAGTGAGACTCAACAAAAGAGAATGTTCGGTGCGGACTTGCACTTATAGGTCTCTTCATTTTTCTTGAAAAGTCAATAACTGTCTATTCTGACAAGCTAGAAGTATGTTTCTCCTCTGTTGTATGATAGGCGGAGTAAGGTTTTCTCCAGTTTCAGCAAGATGGTGCACCGCCTTACTTTAGTTTGCGTGTGCGAAAAGCACTCATGCCGATTTCATTAACAGATGTTAAGATTTAACACGAGTTTAGCAATAGTTAAAACAAAAATTGCATTTCACCAACAAGTGTTAGCTTAACACTCGTGTTAAATCTCTTGTTAAACTAACAAGCCATATTTCTGTTGTTAAGTCCTTAAAATTGTAAATAGTCAAGATGGCGAGCATTAACTCAGCTGTTGATGTCGATTTGCTATATTTAAGACCGTCTAAATGGCATTCGTAATAGAGTACAACTAGTGAGGAGAAGTTATTTTGAGGAACTATCAGAAGAAAATGTTCTACAGAGGTATAGACCGTTGAAACATGTTGCTATGAAGGTTACTGCGGAAGTACAAGAGAGGTTAGAACATGCATCGAAAGGAATATGCCAATCTCGCCTTTGCTTAAAGTATTAATAACTTTGCTATTTTATAATTCACTGAATTATGTGGATAATACACTGTCCACCTCCCGTCTTGAAACGTTTAAGTCACTCGTTCTTCTTCGCTCCTCGTTTTAAATTAACGTAATACTGACGAAGTTGTTTGGTGCTTGTAGTAATGACTGATGCATTTGAATGATATATTTCTCTTTTACTTTAACTGCATCCGTCCTCTTATTTTCCACGATATCCTTATACTTCGTCACCAATTCAATTAACAATTCTTTCTCCATCGATGAGAAATTTGTCTCACGGCTTTTGTTGACGATTTTGTTCACCCGCTATTTTTCAGCGGTGTGCAGACGAAAATTAAAACAAAAGCGCATTGCAGTACGTTCAGAAGATAATGCGACTCATCCATAGCCTTATATAGCTGTAATATTTGCAAGTCTCTTGGCGTTAACACGCGTTTGTTAACATTTCCAGAAAACAGGTTGGTGAAATGCAAGAAATTTAACAGTAGTGCTAGCGCTGGGACAATTGTTACGTTGCATTAGTTAACGTCGATTTTAACATCTGTTGGTGAAATCGGGTGTCAGTGTTCTATTCGGCAACCGGTGGATTGGAAGGGAAGGACCTACTTCATGGCCTCAAAGGAGCTCATATTTAGCTCCTTATGACTTCTTCTGGGGACATATGAAGAATCTAGTGTACTCAGATAAAATTAAAGATCTAACCAACCTCAGACAACGGGTAATTGCTTATGTGGTAATTGTTACCTAAGAAATGCTGGCCAGGACCGGGCAGGAGGTAAAATTTCATTGATACGTAGTAAATTGTACTAAACTTTTCAGAATATTACCTTTAAATTCACGTATAATACTGTCGCGAGGTATAGTTGCGACGGGCGCGGCCGGCGCGCGTGAAAGAGACAGATAGTGCAAAGTGGAGATAAATGCTTGCCGAAACAGATAAAGATAGATGACTGGAAGTTTCGTTTTTCTCCTGCCGTCTTGATTGTTACGGAGCATTCCACTAATTTCTAGAAACAAGTGACTGGAGATATAAAAGTGCCACGGCTGTCAATGCAGTTGTTCAGTTGCTAATGGAGTTCTGAGTTGAAAGTGGAAAACTATTAATTGTGTAGTGGACTTTTGAAGTGTACCGCGAGTGATATTGTTCGTTTGTTTATGTGTGGTGAAGCAACCAGAGACTACTGTGTGTATTACACGTCATTTTTAGAACCTGTAATGGGTGTACAAAACGTATTTTAACTGAAATAAAGAGCATTTTGTATTTCTGCAAGCTGGACTTTAATTTTAAGAACCCAGAAAGTCAAAATACGTTAAACTAAGAGTGCGATTTATTAAAAATATTTAACCTCAAATCATCAAAGTTTTTCTTTGTGTAAACCAGTCGATTTAATATATGATATTTTTATTTTACTTTCTGCATACGATTACTCACCGTAAAGAGGTAGTATGTAGAGGAATGTATTGGCATCCCTACTCGGTAATAATCCAGCTCTACCAGTTCCTGGAGAGAGGAGAATGGCATCACTGGTATGTGGATGGCAAGGTGCGATACTAAGGAAGCTGAATAGCCAGCCAGAAGTACAGTTGCTGTCAACTTGG
This sequence comes from Mantis religiosa, assembly GCA_030765055.1. NCBI lineage: Eukaryota > Metazoa > Arthropoda > Insecta > Mantodea > Mantidae > Mantis > Mantis religiosa. Next base: position 206,126,873 of record CM060951.1, on the reverse strand, counting down.
CAACCATGGCTATGACGCGACACGAGGACGACTGAGGCATATCAGTGCAGCCCTGTTGTACGTAACTCCTGTTGGATTAAACAAAATATAAGGTAAATGTTACAGCTATGTAATATCACTTTTAAATTACTCCATTTTTATCCTAAAAATACATCGGAAACCAGAATACCTGCATCGTCTTTCACTCCTATAGAGTCCTTGCCCACCGGAAAAAAATATAGGTATAGCCGCCTGGGATGGCAGTGAACTTTTACCTCTTTTCCTAAAATTAACCTTCTGATACTTTAGAAAATCAGCTGCTGTTGCTCTCATTTCTTCCATAACATGGATGCCACCAAGTACGAAACAAACAGAAGACAAACACTTGCATATTTTTGTAATTTTTCTCGTTTAATATATACTTTTTAAACGTTCATTTATGCAAAGAATTAGATATACTATTCTAATTTTAACTCCACTTTTCTTATCACACTTGGAACTTTGTAAAAGAAACCAGCAATGCAACTAGCTTTACTTTCGATCTATATTTATTAACAAGAAATCTTATTTGTTGCTCTAACAATGACTTTCTCTACTCTTAAACAAAATGTCCTTACAAAATCTTATCCTTCTGTCTCCTTTATGTTATTTTGGATAAACATTTGTAAATTGCCTTATTACTTACTTCGTTGAAAGAAAAAAGGAGCAGGAGAATATAATAAGCTCAAGCGATAGTCAACTTTTTAAATAATGGCTGCAAAGTAGATAAACATACGAATAATCACATTCCATTTGAGAAAAGTGTAAGGCCCGATTTCACCAACAGATGTTAAAATCGACGTTAACAAATGTAACGTAACAATTGGCACGTCGCCAACACTTCTGTTAAATTTCTTGCATTTCAGAAACCTGTTTTCAGGAAATGTTAAAAATACACGTGTTAACGCCAAGACACTTGTAAATATTACAGCTATAGAAGGCTATGCATGAGTCGTATTACTTTCTGAACGTACTGCGATACGCTTTTGTTTTCATTTTCATCAGCACACAGCTGAAAAAATGGCGGGTAAACAAACAAAAGCCGTGAGACAAATTTCTCAATTGACTTGGTGACGAAGTGTAAGGATATCGTGGAAAATAAGAGGACGGATGCGGTGAATATAAAAGAGAAAGATCTCACGTGGGAAAATATTGGAAACGAATTTAATTCAGATGCATATGTCACTACTACAAGCACCAAACAACTTCGTCAGTATTACGTAAATTTAAAACGAGGTGAATTATAAAATCGTGAAGTTATTAATACTTGAAGCAAAGGTGAGATCGGCATATTCCTATCCTTTTTTTTTTCAATTTACGTCCTACAACGTTAAGTCATATCGGACGATGAATGGAATGGATTAAATGATGCTCAAATGAGCCCAGGGTCCATAGTGCTTAGAGTTACCCGACATTCGTCTTTCAGGATAAGGGAAAACCCCGGAAAAAGCCTTATCCAGGTAACTCACCCTGACCGAGTTTCGAACTCGGGACCTCTTGAATGTGAGGCAGACATGCTACCATCTACGCTACCAAGGCGGGCATATTCCTTTCGACGCATATTCTCAGTATTATGTACATTTAAAACGAGAAGCGAAGAAGGACAAGTGACTTGAACGTTTCAAGACGGGAGGTGGATTATAAAATCGCAAAGTTATTAATACTTTAAGCAAAGGCGAGATCGCCATATTCCTTTCGATGCATGTTTTAGCCTCTCTTGTACTTCCGCAGTAACCTTCATAGCAACATGTTTCGACAGTCTATACCTCCGTAGAAAATGTTCTTCTGATACCTCCTCAAAATAATTTCTTCTCATAGGCCGTACTCTATTACGAATGCCATTTAGACGGTCTTAAATATAGCAAATCGACATCAACAGCTGAGTTCACGCCCGCCATCTTGACTATTTACAATTGTTAAGGATTTAACAACAGAAATTTAGCTTGCTAGTTTAAAAGGAGATTTAACACGAAATGCAATTGCTAAACTCGTGTTAAGTCTTAATATCTGTTGGTTAAATTGGGCATAAGTATTGTGTAGTTCAGAAAAATAATAATAAATTCCCGGATATGGTTAATTCCATAAATATTTATATTTGACATACATTTTGTGTTTTAACCAGATTTAAATGTTGGTAAATTTAAGAGTTTTTCTATATCTTAGGTTTAGGAGTTATACAAAATTAGTCAGAATGAAGGTGACTTCTGGGGAAATTTCTCGAAAATTAACAGATACATTTTATTTGTTACGAAAATGTCTTACAGGTATTTTATTTTAATCAAAACTGTTAGAAGCATTATTGAAAAAAATGAAATTTATGTAAACATATTGTATATAAAGATTAGTTTGGAGTGAGAGGATTTTCCTGAAAGGCGCTGCTACAGATAATGTCACGATGCCCTGGAGAAATAGTGTGAGTCAATCCATACTAGCACCTTTGTTGTCTGTTGGGGCGAGAGAAGAAAAATAAGACTGATATTCGCAGGTACCGTGTAGCCAGTATGGAGTACTATATGGAGTAGTAGTAAGTATTCCAAGTTTGGAGAGTTATCATTTATTATAAATATAGAATAACGTTCTGAATAATTCACAACGTCTTTTATGCTTTTGTTAAGGACAACTGATTCCCTTCAAACTGTTATTAAATTTGAGGTCAAAGTTTGAGTTGCTATAAAAACCTCTAATATTATACTAGATTTCTGCAAAATCATAGCTTCCAACAAATTATTATTCTCGTATGTTGGCACTTATAATTAAAAGAATGTTCAACAAGAAACATATTTCGTGTGTGATATTGTTTTAGGCACTATTTCAGGCACATTAAAGCACATAAATGGTGTGCCAGAACTAAATCCCAGTGTTGATAGCTTATTTGAGCTGGATGAAGTCATGAAGAGGGTAAAAGGTAAAGAAATATGTCTGAGAAGTACACTTTCAAGCAATTGTACATTATAAGTACAGATATCACTGCAAAACTGCATAGCCCACCTCGGTAGCGCGGTGGTAGCATGTCTGACTCACGTTCAGGAGGTCCCGAGTTCGACTCTCGGTCAGGGTGAGTTACGTGGATACGGCTTTTTCCGGGGTTTCCCTTATCCTAAAAGACGAATGTCGGGTAACTCTAAGCTCCATGGACCCCGGGTTCATTTGAGCATCATTTCACCCATTTCATTCACAGTCCGATATGACAACGTTGGAGGTCGTAAAATTACAACAAAAAAACTATACGAAAAAATGTAATTGTCATGCAGTAAGGTAGAAAACAAAAGAAGGGATTCCACACTGAGCCAATAATCGGCTATTGTCAAACCTCGGAAGAGAGGGAGGAAGGAGGGCGATGTTAGGTTTCTTCATGTATCCATCAGCCTTAAGGGCGTCCTGTAAGGATCGGCAACCACAGCGCCTCCCTCATGCCGAGGCTGTAGTTATACAGCATGCAACATTCTCGCTGACACTTACTCCTAGAAACATTGGACTCAAAGGACATGAACTACAGCAGGGGAAGGCAGGTATTGGCGGTATGACGTCAGCTCTGTTAGCTGCAACCACCAAGTATGCTCCGGAACGAAAGGCAGGTTAGCGTGTGATGTCACCGCACTGATTTCTGCTGCCCAAGAGGAAGGAAACAGTTTGATGTGTTGGGGTTCCGACAGCGAAGTAAAGACAGGAAACGTATCGGATATTAATAATATGTACAACTTAATCTTGAGTGTTGTAATATTAATGCTTACTGCTTTAATTACACAATTGGTCATAGTTTATAAACAATTACATTTTAGCTCTGTGCTATGAGAAAATATATAAAACTTCAACTCATATTATTTAAGTTAATTGATGGAAATTATTCATTTCTTCACACTAGCCGTATACAGGCTAAAGTAGAGAGCCCCTAGTGGTTTACTGGGGAAATATGAGTCAATTGGAGAATTTAATGTCAGGATGGCAAATTGGCTATGGTAGCTCAATGGGTAACAGCGAATGGACGGAAACCACTCGGCCTGGCGTCGAATTTTTCATGTAGACTCTATCAATTCAACTCGTAGTTTATCTGAAGATCAGGAATGTTATAAAGTAAATGAAATAAAACATAAAGTAATTTTCTCTCCAAATTAGGGAACACCCATTCAGAACACTATTACGTGGATATTTTATTTTCCGACATTTTCTGTTCCGTTTTTCTTTAACTAGGTATTTTATCAATGTCAGGAAGTAATGTCTAGGAAATCTGTAATTGAAGGATGCATGTTAGATTGTGATCCGACAAGGTACTTCGGGGTTTGGAATTAGCTAATTTCATAACAGAAAACAAATATTGTTGGCACACATATGTCGAGCCAAGCATACACAATGTCCGTGCGGCAAGTGAATACAACCTCGGAAATCTGGTTTGAGGGACATTCTTGTAAAATTCAGCCAAGTCTTTCTTGTGTGTATATTTGTCCTTCAATAAATCGTCACATTGTACATTTAACAGTTCCATTAGGTACGTGACAGCTACATTGTTGTCACCGAGTGTGCTACATCTGAGTGAAACCTCAGATTCTGTACTCACTGCGCCATTTATTTAGGCAACTTGGCAAAGTCTGTCTACTCAACGGGAGTGCAGTTCGGCCGCTGCCTTTGACGGACCCTTATAATCATTTTACAACACAGACCCTCCTTCTCCCAGTCCTTTCTACAAGGTTGCCAACTTTCTCAATACGTCATGGGTATCGTACGAGGCTCCGTCTAAATAAATTATCTTATGTCCATTACTGCGAAACTTCCTTAGTTTTGATAAATATTATATCGCGAAGCTACAATCCACTGGATTCCATAATAACCCTTATGTTATTCAAAGTGCGGTATTTGAAACTCAGCTCCTTTAGGAGACCGCGCAAATTGCAGTGCCCATAAGGAAAATCACAAATTTCTTGCAAATGTGCAACCAATTCGTCTAAGGTGGGCGCTCTCCCTTTTGCTTGGAATCTATAAATATCTCGGCGAATTAAATCGCATGTGAAATTATCTAGAGAAACGTTTCCTTTTGTTTTCACACTTGATCAGCGTCTTCGGCATTCCTTTCGTCACAATATTTCTTACTGTATTTCTGTGTATACCCAGAATTTGTCATCAAGTTCATTGCACGACCCCTTACCACGATTATTTGTCAGCACATATTTATACGTGCTCAAAACAAGCGCTTGAATTTTCTTAGATACAGTTCCCGTCATAACTTTGTTTTTTGAGGCTTCTCCAGTAACATAATTCGGTCCAGCAACACTTTCAAATTCATTCTTACTATTGTCATCAATTTGATTATTTTCACTTGACTGAAAGTTATCTACTACTTCATTTGCATTTACCACGGCATTTCCCTCCCACGGTCTCCACATCGTGACACACAACGAATTTCTGCACGTAATGAAACAGATCAACTGGAAGTTGGAACTTTGGCAACTGAGACTCCACGTGGAGTAAACATACGACTGTCATTTCCAGAAAATCAGCGTTACTATTGGTCTTCAACGACAGTGTTCCATGTCTGAAGTGTGGAGATAGATTTATGACTGTCATTATTGGGTGGTAGGGTCCGTTTCCTTTGAGAAGCAACTGCACTCGCATTGACCAGACAGACTTTACTACACTGCAGGCCTCGCTTCCGGCTGAAATACGCCACAACTCTCGAAGCTGTCTTCCTCTGAACTAGAGGGTCAGGAAGTGGCAGACAGGAAAGTGACTAACCCATTGGCGTCTAAACGTACAATGAATTTAACTCTAGCTCATTTGAAATAACTGAATTGACCGTTACTATAGCAATTCAATAATTTCCCACTGCTTTACGTCATCTTCTGTTCCACACTTTTCATGACCATATTTTGTAACCTTCATATTCTTTTCTTTAAGTCATTTGTAAAAGTAATTTAACATTCAAACAACATTTCTTAATAATGTAAGCTAATATGATCATCTTTTTTTTTTTACTCTTTTTATTTTAAGTCCTCCAACGTTAAGTCATATCGCACGATGAATGAAATGAGTGAAACGATGCTCAAATGTATCCGGAGTCCATGGAGCTTAGAGTTACCCGACATTCGTCTTTAAGGATAAGGGAAAACCCTGGAAAAACCCTTATCCAGGTAACTCACCCTGACCGAGTTATGAACTCGGGACCTCTAGAACGTGAGGCAGACACGCTACCATCTACGGTACCGAGGCGGGCAATTTTATCATCCTTAAACACATTAACAATTTGCTTTGTTTCCAGCTCTTCAATCACTATTTTACCTTCAATTGTTCTTGTTAGTCTCGTTCCTTTTCTACTGCACCTTTTTAATAATTTCCAATGAATTCTTTTGTCAATACATTTAGACTAAAGACATTAAAATATTGACAACGTTTTAGAGTTTCTAAATGAATCAGCGGTTACAAGAATGAGTACAACCATAACATCGTATTCCTCATCATAGCCAACATCACTTTCCATTTGTAATAATCGTTCCTTTGTCAATGAATGCCATTACTTTTGCCTTTATAAATATTGTTATATTGCATTGTTTGCAATATCATTAAGTTTAAAAATATATTTTTACAGCGCAGACTCGCTATTTTGAATAACAACAAAATTGACAGTACACAACAATATATTTATAATGTTTTCCTTTGTTTTTTTAAAAACATATATTGATTAGTTCCATCCATTTCGCAAACGACGTTATTGGCCAATAATAAATAGTAGTAATGATTATATTACTTCATTGTTCATTCCACATGTACATAACAGAAAATGACTTACGTGTAGACATAGTTGAGTGACGCTGGAGGCCCAAAGTGAGTGACTGGGAAGGGAACTCGACTTCTGACGGTGAAGTATGTTACAGAAAGACAGGTAGCGACCACCAACAAACTCAGTCCAACGCAGAACCAAAGACCTTGTGAGAATGGTGTCAGGAAGTTGTTCCAGTGGAACTCATTCCTGTCTGGCTTCTGCATAAACACACAGCGCCTGCAAATCAACAAACCTTTTTTATGTATTTAAAATATAAATACAATATATACCCATGATATAGACTATATGTTAGTTAATAATATATTTTGAATGCACTAAATAAGTTATAAAACCATAGATATTTGGAGGAAACAGTTGGTGCAGTGTTTTACTTTGTTGTATCTAAAGAAAGAAGCAAATACCCTGTCACCTTATAACAAAGTTAATATTTTTAATTTTTAAGTTTTTTACTAGTTCTCTCCATACAGAACTATTTCTGGCAATGTCGGCATATCCGCGATTCGGTCTGTCTATTCTTCGCTTGCCGAGTTCCACATCTCAATTTGCTACGTCCATCTTACTGTGTGTACTCCCCGTAAGAATAGTAATGTAATATTATTTACATATGAAAATAAGTGGGTACTCAGAGTAAATAGCATCAGATATTTAGGGATAATACGAGGCATGTTTTTTAAGTAAGTAACGTTTTGGAATTTAAAAACGACGTGCATAGATATCGCAATAATTTTATTTTTACATGAAAGCCTGTACCTTAATATACATTTCTACATGATTTCCGTGAATATTGAGGCACTTGTCATAACGTGGCACCAGTTCTTGAATAATCTCCTCATAAAATTCTGCCGCCTGACGTGTTAACCACTGTATCACAACTCTTTTGACTTCGTTATCGTCTTGAAGACGCTGACCACCCAGACGTTTCTTTAAGTGCTTTTCTCACCTTTGCGTTCACTTTCTGCACCAAATCTTCAGTAACGACCGAAGGACGCCCACTCCGTCTTCATCATGCACATTGTGCGTACATCTTTAAATGCTCTCACCCATTTCCGTACCATTACATCACTCATACTATTTTTTCCGTAAACTTCACAGATCCCTCGATGAATATCGATTGGTTTTACACCTTTAGCACTAAGAAATCGATAACAGCCCGTACTTCATAATCGGCGGGACTCACGATTGTCGTAGGCATCTTAAGCACTCAGTAACCAACGTATACAATGAAGAATCATACTGTAATGACGTCAGTGCGTAGACAAGAGATGTAGGTAACCAGCGCGCATGCTCGGAACGCCGACCGTAGCGCTGCGGCGGCGGAATCGCAAAACGGTACTGACTTAAAAAACATGCCTCGTAATAAATGAAAGATTGCAGGGGGGAACACGTAAACTCGGTCGCCGGGAGGGTGTGTGGAATGCTTTGCACTTTGTAATGAGAATATTGAAACAGACAAAAAATCACGAAACTTAGCTTATACATCCTTAGTATGACCAATATTAGAATATAGCGCTGCATGCTGGGATTCATATCGCGTAGGGCAGAAACTAGCACTCGAGAGGGTTCAGAAAAGAGTAGCTAAATTCGCAGACCGAAGTAAACAAGTAGAAAGTCATGCCAGCACGCCACTTGCTGGGAAACATTAGAACAACGTAGAAAACGAGCAAAACTATGTGCAATTTTTAGAAAATATAAGAGGGATTCCATATGGAAAGATATAACGAAGTGGTTACTAACTCCATTATATTGGAGGTGAAATGACCATTGCAAGAAAATAAGAAATAGGTTACAGAAAACAGACATAAGTACATTTTTATGTAAAAAACTGAAGCTGCTGACAGTGAAGTAAACTAGGTTATTAATAATAACTAAACACTAGTAACGCAACTTCACTATTTACTTATCTTATTTAAATCCTGGGACCGGTTTCAAAGCAAAACATCTGCTTCATCCTCAGCTTGACACTCACCCACTAACTGACTGACTGACTTCGACCACTACCGGGGTTTGAAGAATAGCTCCTTATCTAACTGCCATCTACCGGGAACAACACAAACTTATTGATGACATCTATTGGAGGGATATCAAAATTCATTACGTGATCCTTATTTTTCAAAATAAATATCTTCTCCCGAACCATTAAATCTATCGGTTCTTTCAATTGTTTCAATAATTTAACTTCTGGATTTACTTTATGATTATATGACCAAAAATGATCAGCCAGAGCGAAGGAACATTTTATAAATATTAAATATAGACAGACAGAGAAATGGGCAGTGGCTGATCATTTTCGGTCATATAATCATGAAGTAAATCCAGATGTTAAATTATTGAAACAATTGAAAGAACCGATAGATTTAATGGTTTGGGAGAAGATATTTATTTTGAAAAATAAGGATCGCGTAATGAATTTTGATATCCCTCCAATAGATGTCATCAATAAGTTTGTGTTGTCCCCGGTAGATGGCAGTTAGATAAGGAGCTATTCTTCAAACTCCGGTAGTGGTCAAGGTCAGTCAGTCAGTCAGTCAGTCAGTTAGTGGGTGAGTGTCAAGCTGAGTGGTTGAGGATGAAGCAGATGTTTTGCTTTGAAACCGGTCCCAGGATTTAAATAAGATAAGTAAATAGTGAAGTTGTGTTACTAGTGTTTAGTTATTATTAATAAAATGGGTAAATTTTCCTTTCCAGACAGAACAATTGACGACTTGGACAAAATACCTGCAGAATTACTCGAGGCACGCCTCAAAGTGTAAATCGTTTTAAACAGAGACTACTGAAGAATATGACGAACTTACGCATACAGAAATATTAAACAGTATAATAAAAAGAAATACAAAACATAACAGTAAAAAAATAACTATAAAAATATATGTAAAAGTGTACAAATGTAAATATTATATTACTACAAATAATACATAATATGCAAATTAGATTCGAATGAAAAAAGAGGCATTTCCCCCTCCCTCAAAATAAACAACGTTATTGGCTGAAGAGGGTGCAAAAAGCCCTGATACAGCCTTGGGTAATATAAACCCAAAATCCTCCTAGTCGTGGTAGTAAGAATATGCAACTTAAATCTTTTAGAGGATGGAAGCATTAAATGATAAACAGAACAAATAATAATATCAAACAATTGTAGATAAAGTTAACCAAAACTAAATGCCTTATATAATGACACAAGCATTTTGTTTTACTGTGCTTAATAATACTAAATAAAGAATTTGTAACTGTAAAGGAAGCTGTTGATTTTACAGTAAGTGTATGAAAACACTGTGCAATTGAGGTGATAGTCAAATTAGTAACCTTTGAACTGTCCGAGTCATTATCGACTTCTTCACAAATAACTGCCCTTTGCTGCATTACCTGAAAGTGAGGTTAGGGTCACTGATAAAGAGGAAGGAGCAATGCTTTTGATTTCGTGGCCGGTGCGTCCCAATAACTACTTCTGAGGTTCGCACACCTGTGTATCGTGTGCTGCCTAATCACAAAATCATATAATATTTAATGCTGTATAAAACTATACCTAAGAGAATTTCGAAGTTCCGACACCGAAATTCCGACTAGTTAAGTTATAAGTATACTACGAAACGGCCATATTCGTTGGGTGTCCTTTCGAAACAACCTGTATATGGTACCCTCCCCATATACTACAGGTTTCGCCCCTGAATATCCAGTACATCCCATTTAATAACTTCGGGCTTCTAAAGTTGGTATGACAATACTTCCTAATGTTCACGCTTATAGTCACAGGGAGAGCAAAGTCACGTGACTATTACGATCCTGGGCTGTAGAGTGGCGAGTGAAACTTTCTTCTGGAAAACGTTTTTCACTGACAGGAGTGCGTCATAATAATGATCCACCGGGGAAGGGTAAACTTCATCATCCGACGTCATCTTGGAAAACAAATTCTATGTAAATAAGCATTTGTATAACTAATGTTTACGTAATAATTTTTTAACAAAATCCTTCTCATTCGTGAAATAAATAGAAATAAGGCGAAGTTCAGCATGGTAAGTTAAATATTAAGTGACTCAAAGTGATTATGATTTGTTAGTGAAATTATTTTTAACGTTATTAGACCTTGTGCTTTTTCTGTTGCCGATTTTGTATTCGCAAGAAAACAGATTAATAAAAACAATAAGTAGAAATACAGCCCTAAGAGGTTAACAAAATAATCAAGGTAATAAAAACCTATTGATATCTTTAAAAAGTTAAAACACTAACTCGTATTAAAGGAATTACATAACCTCTAAGTTAAATGGAGCACTTACTTCTTTATATTGTCAAATTTAAGGATATTTCCTGTTTCGGTAGGTGTGTTAACTAGTTTTTTAAATTTTTGCAGTCTTTTGAGTTAATAAACATTTCCTATTTGTGTGTTAAATAAATGAATTTCATTCTTCTGAATAGGAAACATGAATACTCAGACTGAAAAATTCAATTCTACCTTTCCATACTTTAGCCTACACACGGCCAGTGTGAAAGAACAATTAATTTCCATTACTTTATCTAATAGTGTTTAAATATAAAGCCCGGGCCTTAAAGTACTTATAAGTCGCCATTAAGGTAGTTGTCTCATGTGTTTATGAGAACTCCTAAGTGGTTTACCGCGAAAAACACGAGTCAGTTGGAGAATTTAATGTCATACCGGCATGTTGCCCATAGTAGCTCAAGGGTTAGAGCGGCTGGACGGCAACCGGAAGATCCGTGGTTCAAATCCCGGCTATGGCATTGAATTTTCAGTCTGACTCTGTCTTTGCATACTTTAGTCTACGCACGGCCAGTGTGAAATAACAATTAAGATCTACCAATGTTATAAGTTATACAAATGTTATATTCAGTGTTATATTTTAAATCAATGATATAATCATATAACCTTATGAACATTGTATCAGGATGCATCATTGTGTTAACATAGATATTATGTAATTACTTTATGTTCAGTCGCAATAAGACCATGTAGCTAGCGACTATAAACAAAGTTGAAATAAAAAAACACCATGTAGATAAGTATTTGAAGATAGTTGTTGGTACACGCCAAATGTGATTGCAATCGTTACTCCATTAAAAGGCGTATTGTTTTAAGATTATTAAATACAACAAAGAAATAGATTTATATAACAAGATACTTTACCTTGAATGTAGCAGAGGAACAGTAAAATCTACAACAGCTCCTCTCTCTTGTGTCACTGTAAGAGCACTAACAGCGACATCTGCTTCTCCAGACACGATTCGGCCAATCAAACCAGTCCAGGAACCGTTTTCAGCAGGAGCACCTTTTCCTTCGCTTCCTATGTTATCGTATTCTGTACTAAAATGACATGATATATTACTACAGGGTGACAGAAGTACAGAAGGTTTTAAAATCATGTACGAGAGAGTGTCGTAAAGTTTTAATTATCACCTTTTAAAAAATTTAATAGAGAGTTTGTGTTGATATGTGCTTTTTAGCTCTTCTCTACGTGGTCACCATCCAGACTTACATATTTCTTCCAGCGTTTCTTGACCTTCCGAATACCTTGATTGCTCAAGTCTGTAGAATTAGCTTTAATCCATTCTTCCACTTCATTAATGACGTCATTTGTGTTGTCAAATCGGCGATCACGCAACGGATTCTTCATATGCGGCAGGGGCGGTTCCTCCATAAGGTTGCAGGTTTGCGCTACACCCATTGATTCTGAATATACAACAGGTACATTTTGCACATTAAAGCTGTACTTGTTTGCATTGTTTTATATACAAACATGTTTCAATTACGCTTATCGTCTGTAGCTGCCCATGACCGCAGAAGTCGAAATAAACAGTGATTAGCTGTAGGAGCCGCAGGTTTGCAGCGAAGAGTTAACCTAAGATTTCGCCCAAATGTAGGCTCTCTGAGGGGGTTGCGGGAAGGTGAAGAGATGGGAGTAGCTTCTTATACATTGCTTAAATGGAGGTTTATAAACCTAGCTCGTCCTACTCTTAGCAACGGCTATAGCGTGACCTTCAGGCTTAGCTTCTGTGTGCTCTGCTTTTCGAACACAGGGAGAATTTAATTAAATGCATGGAGGTTATTCAGAAGAGAGCTCTGTTAAACAACAACGCCACACTTGTTCAGGCTTCGGGGTTTATGGCCACTCTGAAAGATTATAATTTTGTATTCTGGCTGTCTTTCTTCTACAAGATAATGTCACATCTGGACATTTTGTACAATCAGCTGCAGAAACGAAACTGCAATGCAACGTTTGCCATCGCCCAGCTAAACGCATTTGAAAGGGAAGTGCAAAAGGTAAGAAATAGCGTGGATATCGAGGAACACGAAGAAACTGCAATTAAGAGGAGAAGAATAGAAGATCATGATGTGAAAAGAAGAGAAGCTCTTGAAGTACGTGACATTCTTAGAGAAGCAAAGGACAGATTTAGCTTCACGGGGCATCTGGTAGCTTCAACTTTGTTTCATCAAGAAAATTTCTAAGATATTTCCAGAGGATTCCCTTAGAGAAACAATAAGGTTCTATCCTTTTATCATTAGAACAAAAATTCGTACAGAACTGACTGTAATTTACAGTCGAGAGGAATTTCGTGGAATGTCCGGCGCTTTGTGCTTGATGGACTTCATTAAAGAAAACAATTTATGTGCTACATTCAGCGAATATGTCAAACTCCTCCGAGTACTGTTAACTATGCCAATGTCTACCTCTGAAGCAGAATGCTGTTCCTCAACTTTAAAAAGAGCAAAAACTTTCCTTAGGAACACAATATCACAGGATCAATTGTCAGCATTAGCAATGCTTTCAATTGAGAGAGATTTTGTTATGAAGATCAGCGATTTCAACGCAAAAGTTATCGATAGATTCGCCAGGTCTAAGGAGAGTACAGCAGAGAAACTGTATAAATAGGTGATTACTCTGTATTTTATTTTTCATTTGTGCACAACCAATAATTTAACCCACCAGCCGCCACTGATTTGCGGGAACAAGAAAAGTCGCTTGGTGAAGATCGGGCGAATAAGGCGGATGCTGTGAGGTCTCAAGGCCACATTCACTTGTTTTGTCAACTGCAACTTGAGATGAATGAGCTGGTGCATTGTCAGCCAGAAGACGAACAACTTTGGAGAGCATACCGCGTCGTTTGTTAATCAGAGCTGCTCGTAACTTGTCCAGAAGATTGCAGTAGTATCTGCCAGTGATGGTTTGACCATTGCAAGATAATCTGTAAGTATGACTCCACAACATTCCCATAAAACTGAAAGCATGACCTTCCCAGCTTAACTTTTGCACTTTTGTCTTTTTGGGAGCGGGGGCAATCGGTATGTTTCCACTTAATGCTCATGGATTTTGTCTCTGGTTCATACTTATAGATCCAATATTTATCCATGGTTACAAGACTATAAAAAGATCATCTTCATCCTGTTCCAACAGCATCAACAACTGTCTTGAAAGGTTACGTCGTGTTTGCTTTTGGAAAGCGGTTAGCAAACGTAGATCCCACAGTGCAGACACCTTGGAATGTGCAGTTCGTCATGAATAATTTTCCACACACTACCATAACTAAGATATGTCTCATTCATGAACATTTGGATGGTTGCTCGTCTGTCTTCCAGTATTAAGCACTCCACTTTCTTCACTGTGACAGCTGACGGTCTACCAGCTCTTGGCTCATCTGTCAGGGACATGTGACCAGTTTGAAAATTCCTATTCCATCTCACAATAGTGTCATACGATGGGCAATCATTTCCATAAACAGCCCTCATCATTTCATTGATTTCTCGGGCAGTTTTTCCCTTCAAATGCAGGAAATCAAACACACTACGAGCCTCAATTTTCTCCATTTTACACCTCAGTCATTTCTGGCACTCACTGTAAACAAACAAATGAACTCCGATCACTCAAACTACCAACATTATGGGCAGAGAGATCAGTGATGACACTGCAAAATTTTCATCACTCTAGCATAAGAACCACCACGTGATAATTGAAACTTTATGACACCCCTTCGTATGTTACATTTACCTGAATTTCTTCATTGACTAATGTTTATTTTTATTCTGTTCTACAAACTATTCTTATAAATGTCTTATTTATCTGTGTACTACATGTTAACTAAGAAAAGCTTTGCAGAAATAGGTTCACTACACGTGTTGATGCAGGAGGATACAGAATACCGAAGTGATTTTAAAATGTATAAATATTATGTCCGTTTTACCGAGCGGGATAGCTCAGTCGGTTTCATCTGTGCCCCGTATTCGGGAGGTCCAGGTTTGATTCCCGTGGCCGACCTATCTTTGGGGATTTTTCGGGTCACAAGGGGAATGCTGAGCAAGTTGATTACATCCTCAAATTTCGTGTCCCTCCATTTAATCTCTATTATCATTTCACATCTTCTCTTATGTGGTTGTCACTTCCACCGTAGAAATGTCGGCAGGAGCCTCGGTGGTGCATACAATTTCCTTCTCTGATATTACAGTCTCCGGTTTTCGAACCCGATCCGGTGCGACATTTTCCGAACCACGGTAGGGTTAGATGCCGTACTGGCATGCCGGGATGTTTCCAAATGGTGAAATGTAGGGACCCTGCTCTCTGCAGTGTCGTAGCTCCTTAGGACGGCAGCCCTTCTTTCTTCCCCTCACTTCATCCTTCCTTCCGAGGCTACCCCGCTTGGGGACATAGCTACAATAGACCAAGTTTGGACCTCCGTGCTAAATCCGTAGTTCAGTCCACACGATTTGAAAATCCATGACACCCGAGGAACAAAATAATAACAATCAAACACTTGAACAAATCTAAAATTACATGAAAATTTAAACAGATAGCAGATTTTCCTGGAAATAATTTGCAGAATTACTCTCTCAAATACATTGAAAGACTAAGTTTCATATGTTAAACTCCACAACACAAAGACAGCTGTAAAACTATTTCTACATGGTATGCCACACGAATTTGATAAAGGAAGTCGTGGGAATGTAATATGTTTTAAATCGTCTTTCTTGGTTATCTCTTTTTGCAGCAAATTCTTATTTTCAAAATATGAGGGCCGTTCAATAAAGAAGGATAATAATTTTTACGGTCATAATTTCTTGCACTAAAATTCAAATTTATTATATCCTGTTAGCTTAATGTGAAACAAACATGCCTTAGTAGTTTCATTGTTGGTACTCCTGGTTTCCGCCTGTGAGAACCAGGCAAGTTCAGACATGTTCAGTATCGCCTACCGCTGCAATGGAGGTAACACGCGAGGAACAGTATACGGCTTTGAAATTCTGCATTCGTCTCAACAAATCTTCAGTTTAGGCCTGTGCAGTATTACAGGAGGCCTATGCAGAGTCTGTTCCTCCATACAGCACAGCTTGGAGGTGGCTTAAAATGTTTAAAGAGGGAAGACAATCAATTTCAAAGGAAGGTGGACCCGGTGCTCCAGTTACTGCTCTTACGGAAGAAAACATCAGCACTGCTGCTGCCATTGTGAGAGAGGATCAACGAAGTACCTTAAGATCACTTTCTGGAATACTTTCATTGGGTGCCACCCACACGTTGGTGCAGAAACATTACACATGAGACGTGTTTGTGCGCGATGGTTTCCATGACTGTTGATTCCCGCACGAAAGGACACTCACATGCAGATCTGCTTGCAGTTAAAGTTGATGTTAGAGGAAGATCCGGAGTTTCTTTCAAACGTAATCACTGCTGATGAAACTTGTCTACATCATTTTGATCCTGAGAGCAAACAGCAAAGCTCAGTGTGGAAATCTCCTTCATCACCAACCCCCCAAAAGGCAAAAGTGTTTGCTTCTGCTGGGAAAGTTATGGTCATCTCATTCTTTGATATTCATGGAATGGTTTATCAGCATGTTGTACCTGCACACACATCAGTAACTGGACAATACTACAGGGTTGTCATGAAAACATTGCAAGTCCATATCAAGCGCAAAAGACCACATTTCCGTGAAGCAGACTGGATGCTACACCACGATAATTCGCGGCTGCATATTGCCAATGTTGCTGAATATCTTGCAAAAATCAACTTGAAGTGCATCCCTCACCCTCAAAATAGTCCGGATTTAGCTCCATGTGACTTTTTTTTTCTATTCCTTAATTTGAAAACACGCCTTCGTGGGAGGTATTATCCATCATCAGAAGCAGTGCTGAAGGCTGCGGAGGCGATTTTGAAGGATATCTCAAAAAATTGTTTCCAGCATATCTTTGAAGACTGGCCAAAACACAGGGACAAATGCATCGCATTCAGGGGAGACTATTTTGAGAAGACCATCAAAATTATGAGGATAAGTAAAGGTACGTTGTCCAAAAAAATGTGATCATTTTTTATTGAACAGCCGTCGTATTTCTCACTAGTAGGGTGTAAATCAATGAAACTTTGTATGCCTCCAATAATAGGACACAGGTGCAGTTTTAGGAGTATATAATACACAATTGGGTGATTAAATTACACTATTTACATCTCAGAGAAAATGTGTGAAGTGTCCTCCACCAGCATCTACACATGTTTGCACTCGTCTCACCATATTCTCTGAAGTTTTTCGGAGAGTATCCTCGCCAATGTTACTTATTTCGTGTCGTATAGATTCCTTAAGAACATCAATTGTCTATGGCCTATTCTTGTAAACTCTATCCTTAGATACCCCCACAAGAAAAAATCCAGTGAGATTATTCAGTTATCAAAGAAACTGGTTACCATTTCCATGGTGTCATTGGATGTATGGCACTTTGCTCCATCTTGATGGAAAAAACCTTCTCTCAATTCGATATCATCCAGCTGCTCCACAAATGTATTGAAGATGCCCATATAAACTTCAGTGTCTACAGTCATATCAAAGAAAATTCACAATTATCAGTGTTGTCAGTTCTTCCAGAGTCACTGAGATCATTAAAGCAATTTTATACATTCTACGAGCTTTTAAATGGAAATTATATGGTTCACATTACTTATAAGCCCCATCACCAGCACTTTTTGGCTGCTCTTATGTAATTCATTTTATATAAATAAACAAAAGAACCGACGAGAACAATTTTCAGGGACTACAAACTCTACATTTCCGGATAAGCATTCAAATGTCACTTCAAAGACTCCTTTTCTTAAACTAAACCACTGAAGTGTAGGTCAAACCTGAAATTAAAAGCAAATCACTCTCTTTGCTGTCTTCTTGGGTTTTGTTGAAGAAAAAGCAGGAGAAACGTCAGCACTTAGAAGTGTGGAATATAAATGAAGACATTAATGGACGAAGTGTCGAAACACAGGAAGAGTAATCGTATAATGAAGATGGCCACTATCCAACCGGAAGGCGAGTGAAGACGAAGATAAATGACTTTGGAGGTTTAACAGCCAGAGATTTAGAGAAGAGGCTAACTAAAGGGAGCTGAAATATTCTAGTAAAATATTTGTTGCCTACACACGTCTAGTGTGGAAGAAATTATTATTTCCATAAATTTACCTGAAAAACATAGTGGTTTAACTATGAAGCCTGGGACTTAAGTATTTACAGCATAGTAAGTCGCCACAAAAGGTGCGTGTCTCATAGCATATGAGAACTCCTAGTGGTCTACCGGGAAACATAGAGTCAGTTGGAAAATTTAATGACATGTCGGCATGTTGGCCATATTAGCTCAGTGGTTTAACTATGAAGCCTGGGACTTAAGTACTTACAGCATAGTAAGTCGCCACAAAAGGTGCGTGTCTCATAGCATATGAGAACTCCTAGTGGTCTACCGGGAAACAAACGAGTCAGTTGGAAAATTTAATGAATGTCGGCATGTTCGCCATAGTAGCTCAGTGGTTTAACTATGAAGCCTGGGATTTAAGTACTTACAGTATAGTAAGTCGCCACAAAAGGTGCGTGTCTCATAGCATATGAGAACTCCTAGTGGTCTACCGGGAAACAAACGAGTCAGTTGGAAAATTTAATGAATGTCGGCATGTTGGCCATAGTAGCTCAGTGGTTTAACTATGAAGCCTGGGACTTAAGTACTTACAGCATAGTAAGTCGCCACAAAAGGTGCGTGTCTCATAGCATATGAGAACTCCTAGTGGTCTACCGGGAAACATACGAGTCAGTTGGAAAATTTAATGACATGTTGGCATGTTGGCCATAGTAGCTCAGTGGTTTAACTATGAAGCCTGGGACTTAAGTACTTACAGCATAGTAAGTCGCCACAAAAGGTGCGTGTCTCATAGCATATGAGAACTCCTAGTGGTCTACCGGGAAACATACGAGTCAGTTGGAGAATTTAATGTCATGTCGGCATGTTGGTCATAGTAGCTCAGTGGTTTAACCATGAAGCCTGGGACTTAAGTACTTACAGCATAGTAAGTCGCCACAAAAGGTGCGTGTCTCATAGCATATGAGAACTCCTAGTGGTCTACCAGGAAACATGCGGTCAGTTGGAGAATTTAATGTCATGTCGGCATGTTGGCCATAGTAGCTTAGTGGTTTAACTATGAAGCCTGGGACTTAAGTACTTACAGCATAGTAAGTCGCCACAAAAGGAGAGTGTCTCATAGCATATGAGAACCCCTAGTGATCTACCGGGAAACATAGAGTCAGTTGGAGAATTTAAGGTCATGTCGGCACGTTGGCCATAGTAGCTTAGTGGTTTAACTATGAAGCCTGGGACTTAAGTACTTACAGCATAGTAAGTCGCCACAAAAGGAGAGTGTCTCATAGCATATGAGAACCCCTAGTGATCTACCGGGAAACATACGAGTCAGTTGGAGAATTTAAGGTCATGTCGGCACGTTGGCCATAGTAGCTTAGAGGTTTAACTATGAAGCCTGGGACTTAAGTACTTACAGCATAGTAAGTCGCCACAAAAGGTGCGTGTCTCATAGCATATGAGAGCCCGTAGTGGTCTGCTGGGTAACATATGAGTCAGTTGGAGAATTTAATGTCATGATGGCATGTTAGCCATAGTAGCTCAGTGGTTTAACTATGAAGCCTGGGACTTAAGTACTTACAGCATAGTAAGTCTCCACAAAAGGTGAGTGTCTCATAGCATATGAGAACCCCTTGTGGTCTACCGGGAAACATACGAGTCAGTTGGAGAATTTAATGTCATGTCGTCATGTTGGCCATAGTAGCTCAGTGGTTTAACTGTGAAGCCTGGGACTTAAGTACTTACAGCATAGTAAGTCGCCACAAAAGTGCGTGTCTCATAGCATATGAGAACTCTTAGTGGTCTACCGGGAAACATACGAGTCAGTTGGAGAATTTAATGTCATGTCGTCATGTTGGCCATAGTAGCTCAGTGGTTTAACTATGAAGCCTGGGACTTAAGTACTTACAACATAGTAAGTCGCCACAAAAGGAGAGTGTCTCATAGCATATGAGAACCCCTAGTGGTCTTCTGGGTAACATACGAGTCAGTTGGAGAATTTAATGTCATGTCGGCGTGTTGGCCACAGTAGCTCATGGTTTAACTATGAAGCCTGGGACTTAAGTACTTACAGTATAGTAAGTC
This sequence comes from Mantis religiosa, assembly GCA_030765055.1. NCBI lineage: Eukaryota > Metazoa > Arthropoda > Insecta > Mantodea > Mantidae > Mantis > Mantis religiosa. The sequence continues at coordinate 206,106,641 of CM060951.1, read as the reverse complement.
GCCACAAAAGATGCGTGTCTCATAGCATATGAGGACCCCTAGTGGTCTACTGGGTAACATATGAATCAGTTGGAGAATTTAATGTCATGTCGGCATGCTGGCCATAGTAGCTCAGTGGTTAAACTATGAAGCCTGGGACTTAAGTTCTTACAGCATAGTAAGTCGCCACAAGAGGTGCGTGTCTTATAGCATATGAGGACCCCTAGTGGTCTACCGGGAAATATACGAGTCAGTTGGAGAATTTAAGGTCATGTCAGCATGTTGGCCATAGTAGCTCAGTGGTTTAACTATGAAGCCTGGGACTTAAGTACTTACAGCATAGTAAGTCGCCACAAAAGTTGCGTGTCTTATAGCATATGAGGACCCCTAGTGGTGTACCGGGAAACATACGAGTCAGTTGGAGAATTTAAAGTCATGTCGTCATGTTGGCCATAGTAGCTCAGTGGTTTAACTATGAAGCCTGGGACTTAAGTACTTACAGCATAGTAAGTCGCCACAAAAGGTGAGTGTCTCATAGCACATGAGAACCCCTAGTGGTCTACTGGGAAACATATGAGTGAGTTGGAGAATTGAATGAGACGTTGGCATGTTGGTCATAGTAGCTCAGTGGTTTAGAGCAACCGCACGGAGAGCGGGAGATCCGTAGTTCAAATTCCGGGTATTGTATTGAGTTTTTCAATGTGACTACTCATACAAACCATTGCGTACACACGACTAGTTTGGAAGAAATGATTATTTCCATCAATATTTGTTCAACTTGACTTTTATAGGTCTGGTGATAAACTAATCCTAAGGTTTCATTTATATTATTTTCTCTACTCAAACTGTATACACTACATAGTCGTTTATGCCTCAATCTTCATGTTAATACAAATAAGAGTTCATTACACATTTATGCTTTTCGTTATACACTGCTGTTGCGAAAATTGCAACAGCAAGAAAGAATTATCCGAATATCTCCAAACTTGATGGAGATGTAGAAGGGTGTGCAAGCAATAAGCGATTAGGTTTGTAGAGAGCTTGGATACACGTAGGCCAAGCAGAGCCTTCGCGTGTCAGTCCGGCAAGTGTTGCGCTCAGTATAATCAGTGCCGAGCTGTCAAACAAAGTGGAAACAATAAAGTGACTGCCAATATGCCTCCTCAAATGGAGCTATATCAGCATGTGACCGAGTTTGGACGGGACAGAACGATCGGTCTTCCAGAAGCGGGTTTGTCATACTGTGACATTTCGGCTCGTACAGGGCATGCTGCTGCGGCAGTGATGCATGTGTGGAAGCAGTGGATAGATGAAGGTCGTATGTAGCGAAGAGCGGGAACTGGACCACGAAAAATGACCACAGTACGGGAAGACCATTATCTTGTCCATATGACCATAAGGCACCTACAGCTTCATCTACGTCCGCCTCGGTACCGTAGATGGCAGCGTTCCTGCCCCACGCTCTAAAGGTCCCGAGTTCGAATCTCGGTCAGGGAGAGTTACCTGAATAAGGTTTTTTCTGGGGTCATCCCCTATCCTTAAAGACGAATGCATGGTAGTTCTAAGTTCCATGGACCCTGGACACATTTGAACATCATTTCACCCATTTTATTCAACGTCCGATATGACTTAACGTTGGAGGACGTACAACTATAAAAAAACAGCTTCATTCACAGTGTTGGTTCGTCGCTGGAGCACTACAACAGGTGAAAACTTGTCTGCATCATTGGTTCGTTGCCGACTGCTACAGGTTGCACTAGTTGTACGCATGCCATTACGTCGGCTTCCATTGTTCAGAACTGGAATGGGCACGTGGACACCGTCAATGGGGTGCTGAGTGGCAAAATGTAGTCTTTTCGGATGAGTCCCGCTTCAACGCGTCTTACAGTGATGGCCGGTGTCCGACGGTACCATATTTTGGGCAACCTGGAAGGCTGTATTGTTAAGTGACATAGCCGACAAACTCCAAGTGTGATGGTTTTGTGCGCAATTGGTTACAACAACCGATCTCCCTCCCACGAATAGAGAGCAACCGGTACCTAACGGTGGTTGTAGAGCCTGGGGTATTTCCCTGCTTCAGGCATCTCCTTAGGCCATATTTAAACGGGACAATGCCCAGTCACATATTGCGAGGAATGTACAAGCCTTCTTTGAGGAGCAGCGCGTACCATTACTTCTATGGCCTACGCGTTCGCCAAACACATCGCCCATCGAACATTTCTGGGATATCTTTGATCGGCACTTGGTACGTCATGGTGTAGTGGGCTCGAATACACACTGCGTAAAGCGAAATACCTCAGGAACGTATTCAGAATATTTTTTATGTAACCCTTTTGATCGGGACGGCCCGGCCGATCTACAAACGCAAGGAAATTTCGCTCGCTCGCTCGTGCTGGCTGACTGTATACAGCCAGAAGGTTTTAGCTGCGTGCCCACCCGTTAAGGGTTTTACCGCAGGTAAGATTTAGATTTCAAGTTTGTAGAATGAAGGTGGTGTAGGTCTTTTGGTTGGGAGTTAATTTAGAGGTTACCGAAGTACCTTGGGGTTGAAGGGGAAGATGCAGTACTTTGCACCCAAATCTTTTGTTTGTTTAATTTTTAGTTGGGGAAAAATTTAGATTTCAAACAGCTTAGAATAATTATGAGGAGCTCAGCTTTAGCTGCTGATAGGATTAGATCCTGGGTTATCTAGGGTCCCCGCATGCCATACGGGGGACCCGGTACAGTCTAGATTGGCGTCTAGTGGGGTCATAATCTACCAATTATGTAACAAGGGCGCTTCTGTGTGATGGTAAACTTGCATATAATTTTGAAGCCCTGCGCCTAGTTTCATCCTCCACGTATGGAAGACCAGATGCTTCGTGGAGCAACCTGGTAGGGAAATAACGTCCCACAGAATAGATAGACCGTAGTCCTCTATTCTGTGCACGTTGAAGCCATGCTATCCAGCTGTCTGCTGCCATGCCCCAGATCTCGTAGGCATATAGCATCACCGGGATTGCCAGCGCTCGGAAGAGATATAACTTCATGCCAACTGGCACCGAGGTCAACCCCAGCATTGGGTATAGGGAAGCGATTGCTCCCTGTACCTTCGCCGGAAGGTCCCTGATGTGCCGGCGAAAAGTTAGACCTCTGTCCAAGTTTACTCCTAGGTACTAGACAGAGTTAGGACACTCTATCCTTCGACCTCGGTAGCTAAAATTGGGGCAGTGCAAGGAAGGTTTCTCTTAGTTTTTCCTATATACATTTCCAGGCAGTCTTCAGAATAAGTCAGATGAACCCTTGATTACTTAGTGCTTGGTACTAGTACCAACAGCTGATGAATTTCCCAAGATTATGTTTATTGCCTGGACCTAATTTTATATCATATTATAGAAATATGTTTTTCAGTTTTGGTAATACATGAATCTCCTAATAGTGGAGTGCCTCTGTTGCTGCAGGCTGGAAGGTGCATACCTATGTTCCCACTAGGATTGGACCAATTATTAATACTAAATGTTAATATCTTTAGACTTCATATTTACGTCCTACTCACGTAAAATTGACATGTTCCTCTAACGTGGCCCAGAGCTCTCCAAAGAAGCCGCCTACACCTTCGGTCTCACCTGTAGAATTTTTGACAGCGGCGCCCTGAAAGGTAGAGCAGAAACATTCTGTACACACACACACACACACACACACACACACACACACACACACACACACACACACACACAATTATTGCTAATTTAAGAATACTCACTTCCATAGCAAACAAAACCACAGTATATACATGAGGAGGTAATAGTTGATTTTGTTAAACTTACTGACTTTTGTTTAGATCAATTTTTTTCACCTTTAATGGAGAATTTTTCAACAAACTTCTGGTTTAGCAATGGGCAATCCTCTTACACCTTTTCTTGCTGATTTCTTATGAGTTTTTTCGAAATGCATGTCACTAAACCATTCCCTTTAATTTTTAAAGTTTGATATAGATATGTTGATGATACTTTTGCAATTTTTCCTTAAAAACTCATAAACAATGCTTTAAAATTACTAAATTTGCAAGATAAAGCTGTAAAATTTACATTAAAAACTGAAATTAATGTATTTCTTCATTTTCTAGATCTAAATATAATAGGAAATAATAATAAATTAAAATTTCGTTTTTACTGAAGTCTACTCATATTGATAATTACATAAAAATAAAAGTTTTAATCCTCTTTCACATCAATTTGTTGTTTTCAATAGTTTGATTTATAGATTAATAAATGTACTCATCAATAAAAATGAATTTAATAAATAATATAATCATATTATTAATACTGCTTTAATTAATGGTTCTAATAAAGACTTTATAAATAAAAAAATTTGAAAAATTCAAATATCAAAAACTGTTAACGATATTTCTACCCTTAAAAAATAAAAGACGATTATAATTTTTAAAAAAAATTACTGACCATCCTTGGGTTAATAAACATTTTCAATTTTTTAAAAAATATTTTGGCATAACTGTAGTCCCTCAAAATAAATACAGTATTAAAAAGTATTGCATTTATCTCTAAAAGATAAAATTCCTAATAATAAAAAATCTGGTATTTATCAGTTTGTTTCCATTGTAATAAAGTTTATATTGGAAAGAGAAAACGTTATTTAGAAACCAGAACGAAAGAACATTTGCGTAACGTTAACTATAAACAGACTGATAAATCGGCCATAGCAGATCATTTTTGGTCATTTAACCATGAAATAAATCCAGAAGTTAAATTATTAAAACAATTAAATGGTCCAATAGGTTTAGTGGTTTTGGAAAATATATTTATTTTAAAAAACAATTTTGAAATACCGGCCGTCGATTCTGTTTTTAAATTTGTTTTACTTTCAGATTTTTGTATTACTAGCAAGAACATAGTAACATCTAGCGTTCGTAACGATGGCGACAGTTTTGTTTCCAGCTGAATATGTGTATAAGTTTACATGAAATCGCGATCCTGGAAAATTTATAAGAATTATCATCATCTCTTATAAGATAATTGAAGATTTAAGTCACAAATTATTATATTTGTATATATTTGTTTGCTTCACTGTTAATAGTTTCATATTTTACGTATTTACAACCACAGTATTCTTTCATTGTGTGTAAGCCAAGTTACACCTTGAATGTATAAAATACAGATGAATGTTATTTTGAGAAAACCAGTCTACCTCTATTTATATAGAGCTGCAGCGTATTTTGAAACTATGGGGTAAACCAGCAATACCTATTTCCTTAAGGGTTGCCTAACCTGAGCTTGAATCTTGAAGCTATATCAAACTGGATGCGTATCACTCCTGCCGTATTACATTTCTTGTTAATTGGTTGGCAAGGGCCAACGTAAAATAAATGGTGATTGCATGCGTGAATGTTTATGGGATTTCCTTAGCAACGTAGCGATATATGATATATCAATTATTAATATCTCATTTTATTATAATACAATAATACGAGGGCTGTTCAATAAAGAATGATCACAAACTTTTTTACAGCGTACCTTTACTCATCCTCATAATTTTGACGGTCCTTCTCAAAATAGTCCCCCCTAAATATGATACACTTGTCCCAGCGATTCTGCCAGTCTTCAAAGATATGCCAGAAACCATTTTTGAGAGGTCCTTCAAAATTGCCTCCGCAGCCTTCATCGCTGCTTCTGATGATGGATAATGCCTCCCACGAAAACGTTTCTTCAAGTTAGGGAAGAGAAAAATGTCACTGAGGCTAAATCCAGACTATAGGGAGGGTGACGGATGCACTTCACGTTGATTTTTGCAAGATATATAGCAACAACATTGGCATTATGCAGCATCCAGCCTGCTTCATGGAAATGTGGTATTTTGCGTCTGATATGGACTTGCAATGTTTTCAGGACATCCCTGTAGTATTGTCCAGTTACTGATGTGTGTATAGGTACAACATGCTGATAAACTATTCCATGAATATCAAAGAATGAGATGGACATAACTTTCCCAGCAGAAGCAACCACTTTTGCTTTTTGGGGGGTTGGTAATGAAGGCGATTTGCACACTGAGCCTAGCTGTTTGCTCTCAGGATCAAATGCTGTAGCCAAGTTTCATCAGCAGTGGTTATGTTTGAAATAAACTCCGAATCTTCCTCTAACATTAACTTTCACTGCATGCAGACCTGCATGCGAATGTCCTTTTGTTCGGGAATCAACAGTCTTGGAACCCATCGCGCACAAACATGTCTCATGTGTAATGTTTCTGTCACCAACGTATGGGTGGCAACCAATGAAATGTTCAGTATTTCAGAAAGTGATCTTAAGGTAATTCGTCGATCCTCTCTCATAATGGCAGCAGCAGTGTTGATGTTTTCTTCCGTAAGAGCAGTAACTGCAGCACCAGGTCCACCTTTTGACTGTCTCCTCTCTTTAAACACTTTAAACTACCTTCGAGTTGTGCTGTAGGGAAGAACAGACTCTTCATATGCCTCCTGTAACATTGTATAGACCTCAACTAAAGATTTGTTGAGATGAAAGCAGTATTTTAAAGAAGAATATTGTTCCTCGCGTGTTACCTCCATTGCAGCGGTAGGCGATACTGAACATGTCTGAACTTACCTGGTACTCACAGGCGGCAACCAGGAGTACCAACAATGAAACTACTGCGGTGTCTTTGTTTCACATTAAGCTAACAGAATGTAATAAGAATGAATTTTATTGCAAAAAGTTATAACCATAAATATAATGATCATGCTTTATTGAACAGCCCTCGTATGAACATTTCAAAGCAAATGCTGGAGTATTTACATTTAAAGATTAAAAACAACTGAAAGATATGAATTCTAAGACCAATTATTTTATCGGATTTCCAAACCCAAATATAAAATTACCAAGGGCTGCAATTAAATGGAAAGGGTTAAGAGAAATACACCTCTGAGGACTACAACACCATGCACTGAATTTGGTGTAATCACTTTATTGTGTAAGTTTATGTCTATGGAATTTTGTCACATGCTTTCATGCCCACTGTAGTCCAAGGGTGCTAATGCTCGTCAGGTTGTCATAAAAGGGCGGGATGTAACAACAAAGGCAAAATATGGCGTTCTCATACAATTCACTCATAGTTTTACTTGCAAAACAGTGACAAGAAAGACCATAATTATTAAATCATATCATTTTGCATTCTACATTTATTTCCTAACAATGTCAGCCTTAAAATATATCAAGTGTAAAAGATTCAAAATACCAAACATGTACTTACATTTTTTAATGTAAATGTATATTGAGGAATTAATCCTTAAAGAATTAATCCTTTTAAATACATTACTCCGGTATATGCGTGATTTTCGATTAATTAGAGCCAACTGAAAAATTCAATGCCACGGCCGGGATTTGAACCACGGATCTACTGGTTTCCGTCCAGTTGCTCTCACCCTTGAGCTACCATGGCCAACGTGCCTTCCTGACATTAAATTCTCCAATTGACTCATTATACTTCCCGGTGGACCACTTAAGGTTCTCATATTTGAGACAACTACTTGTGGCGACTTACTATTGTAAGTACTTAATTACCAGGATTTTTATCGTAGATTATTTTTAATGTAAATTTATATTGAGGAATTAATCCTTAAAGAATTAATCCTTTTAAATACATTACTCCGGTATATGGGTGATTTTTTATTAATTAGAGCCAACTGAAAAATTCAATGCCATGGCCGGGATTTGAACCACGGATCTACTGGTTTCCGTCCAGTCGCTCTGACCCTTGAGCTAACATGGTTCAAATCCCGGCCATGGCATTGAATTTTTCAGTTGGCTCTAATTAATGTACTTACATGTCTATAGGCAGCTTTGATAGACACACCGTGTAGGTTATTTCTTCTTTCGTAGAACTTGCGATGCGATACTGACCACTCAGGCGTGCCTGTGCTAATGGTAAAGTACCCAAAGGGTATCTTCTGTAAAGGTAAGCCAGACCTGATTCTGTAGACTTCTGTAAGAAGTACAGACTCCTCATTGACAGGCCTCACCACTATAAACTCACAGTCAAAGGGCACATGCAGTCCATTGAAGTATGTGTCCAGGTTTGTGAATCGGGGCAGGAACATCAACCAAATAGCCTCTGCACAGCGTATTCTTTTAGTTCTTGCAACCTGCCAGTAGAAAAATTTTGAAGAATGGTATAAGGACAGCTGAGAGTTGAAAATACTACAGCTATGAAAGTTTTGCATAAACTGGAGAAAAATACTGCGCAGAAAATAGATGAATAATTGAAATATAAATTCATAAAAATGTACATGGCTGCATAAATAAAATTGATCAAAGTTTTGTTTGCGAGTATGTCATCACTAGGGAGCGTATTTATAGGCACTAAAAATATGTGAAGTAGGCAGGCAAAAAGACACTAAAATGGGCAAAATAGACACTTAAATAGGCGCTAAAAAGTTGCTAGGTAGACACTTAGAAGTGCACAATTTTGGTAAAATGGCTCTTAAAATGCACTATAACAAAATGACAATCATCGCAACATATACTGCAACGAATTGGCTAAACACGTACTATTTTTGGTTCCCTAGGTGAAACAGTTCTACTTGGATATATTGCATCTAAACTGCGCCAAAATAACGTTGGAAATGTTCATTCAAACACGTTTTTTGTTCTAACGCGAACAAACGTGCCACCCAACCTGCGCACAGCTTTTTCATGTCTAAATGTTGATTTAATAAGTGACGAACACGTTCTTTTGACATGTTCATAGCCTCTGCTATGTCTCTCACTTTCATTCCGCGGTCGTCTAGCACCATTTGGTGAACTCTGGCGATGTTTTCGTCGCTAGTTGCAGTTTCTGGAGGTCCTGAACGTTCATCGTCTCCCAAGCTCTTACTGCCACGTTTAAATTCAGCTGCTTAAAATTTCACTGTGGTAAATGATGCTGCAGAGCCCCCTTCCACAGAATCCAGCTCATATTTGATTTGGGTAGTCGTATTGCCTTTCAAAGACAAATATTTAATGACAGATCGATACTCGATTTTCTCCGTTTTCATAAAAACACACCAACTCACTCAAACGACTGTCACATAACAACTGATCGTCTAAAATGGCTGAAACTTTTGTGAGTATCTACCAACATATGAACAACGAAATTATCTAGCTTTTATTTACGAGTGCTGCCATCTTTACGTTGAGGTCAGAAAATTTTCAGACCACAGTTACATCTTGTTGCTGCTGATTTAGTTTGGCATGATGCATCTTAATGATCACGCTCAGATCTTTTGAATACGATCAAACAGCCTAAAATAAAATCACCCAAGCCCTCGTTACTAATTGAAAAACAGACAGGGACATGGCGAACCGGCTTTTAAGCTCTGACCTAGTTTAGATTTTCCCCCGTCGCAGGTCCAAAACAAAAACATTAAGCTCCGAAATTCTACTCTATTGCCAGACTGCAGGTAATGTATTGAGTGATGTTCAGCTATCTCCTTTAATTTTGATGGTAGCTGCAATTGTTTAGGTACTTTATTATTCGTCATACTTGCATCTCCCTACTCGCTAAATCTAACACCCTACATATTTCAAAGACATCTGCAAAAGTACGTAAATAACAAAAGAGAGTGGTTTATGTAGCATTGCTATGTTCCTGTTAAACTAAGAGTATATAAAATTCACTAGAAGTAAATAAATGAAATGTAGAGTCATTTACCTCTAGGAGGCCAAGTCTTGATTCTTCATTCCCAAAAGGAAGCACATATAAGGGGTATACGTAGCAGGCCTCCCGACTTTCCTTCAGCGATTCGAAAGTGAAGGTCGTGACAGGTACCAAGAGAAGAGCAAGTGCCTGCATTATTTGAGCCATGTACAGCGTATTGTCGAAACCTGTAGGAAAAATCTTGCATTTTATAATCATAGTAGCTCATCTAGCACTATAATTTACTTTAAGAACACCAATAAAGAATACATGTCTCAATAAATTCTATAAGGATAATATGACTCTAATTCTGCATTAAACGGGAAGACGAAGTAATAAAAACCAAGATAGCAATAACGGTGTTCATTTTTATCTGTGATCTTACCGCGAAAATCTTATGTCATCAATGGCATCGCTGATGGAGGGAGTTTATATACGATTCCCCTAGCGGCTCAGTTCTTTTCTATCACCCACAGTTTCCTCACAGTGTAACTTCATTACAAACCAGAAAATTAGCAGAACATTTTCTAGGAATGAAAAATAAATTAGTGTTAGAATATATACAAAGCTTTTATTCGAGTCTAAACAAGAAAAATATCTCTAGTACCAGGCATGTATTTAGAAGTCAGTTTCCGGGGGGTGGGGGTCCTAAAGGTCTATGTTGAACAGGCACGTTTCAGGGGGTGTCTAAAAAATCTATGTTGAATTATTTGCTTTTAATAAATAATTAATCAGGGATGTGTTTTGATCATGTTTGTAAAAAACTAAAAACACGTGTAATATATTGTCACGCGAGCGTTGGAACACCCTATAGAAGCAGCTGGGAGCGGACAGCAAGGGAGGTCCGTGTTAGCCACGCCCTCCCCTCGTTTGTCTTATAGTGGTGACAGGCGATGGCCGGGAGAAAAACATCATTGTGCCGTCTGTTTCTGTTCCACCTGTGTTCTCGAAATTACGGGATCTTTCATCTACTGGGGAACCTTCGAGATCGGCAAGCGTACCCTATATAAGCTACACGTCGTGCACGAGGAGTGAGTGAGGAGACAGTCGCAGTTCTTGGTGTAAGAGTTAGTCAGTGACGTGTTAATGAACGAGAAGATTGTGCAACGGAAGACTGTACGTAACTGTGTATGTGTATCGGAGTTTACGTAATCGCGAGGACAAGTGAAATTGTAACGGACGAACTGGTGAATTGTAATTGTGTGCAGCACGTAAAACTGTGTAATTGGCAAGAGTTTAACTGTAAGTCGGTGGAAATAAAGAACATTGTTGAGTTTGTGTAATTGGACTTTTCATTTCACGAACCCACAAAGTCACACTGGTGTCAGGAAGCGGGAAGACAACAGCACCGAACATTACAGCCATGTAATCGGCATTGGAAATGCTTTTGGCGAAGATGAACGAGTTAATAACAAAAACGGAAGCGGCAAATAACAATTTGGCCGCAAAGCTGGAAGAAATGAAGACGGCTAACGATAACCTCACGGAGAAGATGGAAGAAATGAAGGTTGCGAACGAGGCTCTCACCGCCAAGTTTGAGGAACGGTTGGCCGGCGTGAAGGATGACGTCACGAATCTGGGCAAGCGGATGGGTCAAGTAGACGACCGCCTTAATGACCTAGAGGAAAAGGCCGACAACATCGCCAAACCCCTAACCTGCCTGACAGAGGAACACCGGCCTTATGTGTGGACGGAGGACGCCAAAGACGCTTCCCAGCACCTGAAGGAAACCCTGTGCAGTGCTCCAATTTTGGGTCTCCCACAACCGGGTGGCGCCTTCATTGTGGACACCGACGCTAGCGACCATTGCATTGGAGGTGTCCTATCGCAGATCCAGGACGGCCATGAGCGGGTGATAGCCTACTACAGCAAGACGCTATCCAAGGCAGAGAAGAACTACTGCGTCACCCGACGGGAGTTACTGGCTGTAGTAAAGACATTGGAGCACTTCCACAAGTACCTGTACCACAAGTACGGTCAGCCATTCCACGTGAGAACTGACCATTCCGCCCTAACCTGGCTATTGAGCTTTAAGAACCTGGAAGGCCAGACAGCACGTTGGGTCCAGAGGCTGCAGGAGTACGACTTCACCTCGGAACACCGTAGAGGGAAGAGCCACGGTAACGCAGACGCCATGTCCCGAAGACCCTGTCCAGTAGAGTGCGGCCAGTGCACAAGAGTGGAAGAGAAGGAGCGTGCCGCAGCAGTCCGAGTAGTTGTGGCAGTGCCTGCTGAAGGCTGGGATAGCGCAGGCCTGAGGAGGGAGCAGCTGGCGGACGCAGACTTGGGGCCACTCCTGAGGGAAGTGGAGGCAGGGATGAGACCAACCTGGGAGGACATCGCACCGAGGAGCGCCACCTACAAGTCGTAGTGGGCCCAATGGGACTCGTTGAAGACCAGAGAAGGCGTGCTGTTCCGGGTATGGGAATCACCCGATGGGAAGACGCAGAGAGAACAGTTGGTACTTCCCCGGAGTAAGGTCCCGGAAGTCTTGGAGGAAGTGCACGCCGGTACTTCAGGAGGACACCTGGGAGCGAACCGAACGATTGACAAACTACGGCAGCGCTACTTCTGGCTGAGACTCCGAGCAGATGCTGGTGGTGCACCTGGACCGCCTGGCACGCTACGATGGTTCTGTTCGAGACGAACAGCTTTGAGGAGGGAGCAGTGTCACGCGAGCGTTGGAACACCCTATAGAAGCAGCTGGGAGCGGACAGCAAGGGAGGTCCGTGTTAGCCACGCCCTCCCCTCGTTTGTCTTATAGTGGTGACAGGCGATGGCCGGGAGAAAAACATCATTGTGCCGTCTGTTTCTGTTCCACCTGTGTTCTCGAAATTACGGGATCTTTCATCTACTGGGGAACCTTCGAGATCGGCAAGCGTACCCTATATAAGCTACACGTCGTGCACGAGGAGTGAGTGAGGAGACAGTCGCAGTTCTTGGTGTAAGAGTTAGTCAGTGACGTGTTAATGAACGAGAAGATTGTGCAACGGAAGACTGTACGTAACTGTGTATGTGTATCGGAGTTTACGTAATCGCGAGGACAAGTGAAATTGTAACGGACGAACTGGTGAATTGTAATTGTGTGCAGCACGTAATTCTGTGTAATTGGCAAGAGTTTATCTGTAAGTCGGTGGAAATAAAGAACATTGTTGAGTTTGTGTAATTGGACTTTTCATTTCACGAACCCACAAAGTCACAATATTATATTCACATGACTTTCTCTACTCGAGGTTCTACAAATTTTTCTTACAAAAGTTTGTTTTTGTCTTGTTTCTTTGGATAAAGTCTGCAGAAAGGCCTTGCACATTGCACATTTTTGTTAATATATCTAGGATAAAATGATATAAGCAGTAATCAGATACTTATAAAGCGAACCACTGGTTTATGTGTTTGAAGTGTTAGTTCTCCTTGAATGAAATAGGGATAAGGAACTTAAAAGTTAAAAATTACATACCTTTAAGTATCTGAGAACATTAATCAACAAATTATAATATATCGAAATTGGTTACCTTCGCAGTATATTATTGTAATTGACATTATTTGTGTATTTTAACGAGTTCTACAGCTGTTGTGCAGTAGCTTTTCGTTTCTCTCTTAAATAGCTTCATGTTTGTCTGACAGTGTACAGAGATGTTAAGATGAGAAGCTTGAATAAACCTTTTCGATTTATTTTAAACCAAGTTTTATTTCAACTCTTTATTAACAGTTTGAAATGATAATTTACTTGGGGAGGGTCCGGACCACCTGGACAGCCCCCTTAAATACGTCCCTGTCTAGTACATAGTCTTATGTGTCCATTTTCTTATATTTCCTTTCCTTAAACACTGTCTGTATTGCGAGAAGGTATGCTTGAGGCCTTTCTGTCATAACATTATTTATTACTTCTAGATTGGGACCAGCCACTTTGTAGCGTTCAGTGGCTGTCTTTTTGCGAGTAACTGATCCTGTATCTTGGAAATGTTTGATGCACCTGTTGGTTTTAAAAGACATCAGGGTACCGACATTGAAGAACATTTTAATGAAGCGTGAGAATTACAAAAAATTTATATCGTATACTGATAAAACGTAAGACGTTTATGTTACAAACAAAAGTATGTCAATTTGACGATACCTGGACACTTTTGACAACATTACGCTCCTAGGGACTTGTCTGAATGCCGGATAGCGTTGTATAAACTCCTCTATGCAGCGGTTTAAAATATATTTATATGTTGCATCAATTTTAATGCTGGTACGAAAGTAGCATTCAACCATGAAGACACGGATGATGATGATGATGATGATGATGATGATGATGATGATGATGATGATGATGATGATGATGATGATGATGATGATGATGATGATGATGATGATGATGATGATGATGATGATGATGATGATGATGATGATGATGATGATGATGATGATGATGATGATGATGATGATGATGATGATGATGATGATGATGATGATGATGATGATGATGATGATGATGATGATGATGATGATGATGATGATGATGATGATGATGATGATGATGATGATGATGATGATGATGATGATGATGATGATGATGATGATGATGATGATGATGATGATGATGATGATGATGATGATGATGATGATGATGATGATGATGATGATGATGATGATGATGATGATGATGATGATGATGATGATGATGATGATGATGATGATGATGATGATGATGATGATGATGATGATGATGATGATGATGATGATGATGATGATGATGGATATAGGGGCGCTCAACTACAGCGGTTATCAGCGCCCTTTTAAAAACCACTCACGGCAAAAGCCAGATATAAAAACTTTCTAAAAACTATACTAATGTAAATAAACCTATTAAAACTACATGTACATAGAAAGCGGAAAAACAAAAACAAAAAACAAAAAAAAAACCTACTGCAAATTATGTTCGCTATATCCTAAAGTCTAAACGAGAAAATAATCTAAAAACCTTCTTCACTACTGTGTTATCGTCCGCTAGCATTTCTGCAAAGCTGACCGGCAGCTGTAGAGATGTTCTAAGGTCTGCTAGTTGAAAACACTCTAGCAGCACGTGTCGGACAGATAACGCTTCTTTGCAAAACGGACACAGTGGAGAAGGCTCCTTTTTAAATAGAAACTATGAGTAAAAAAGCAGTGCCCAATGCGCAACCGAGCCAAATTCACCTCCTCGCGACGAGATGACCGACAGGAGGTAACCCAGGGAATCGGAAGTTCCTTGACAGATCTAAGTTTATTATTGCGGAGAGCGGACCACTCTTCCTGCCAGCAGGTTTGCACAGCTCTCCGCAATACGGCCCTAAAATCCTCCGTTGTCACAAATGGTACTCGAACCCTGGACTTCATGGTAGCCGTCTTGGTTGCCGAATCCGCCATTTCATTCCCCCGCAAGCCTACGTGACCAGGGATCCATGCACACACCACGTTAACGCCAGAAGCGTATAAAACGTTGAGGGCATCCTGTATACGCTGCACAATAGGGTGGTAGTTGTACAGCTGCCGTAGGCTTTGAAGTGCACCGAGGGAATCACTTAGAATTAAGCAGTCCCCCAACTTTCGTCGATGTACGTGTAAAATGGTCCGGTATATTGCATAAAGCTCTGCAGTAAAAATGGAAGTGCTAGTGTGGAATCCGAATGTATACGGTTCGGTTCTACACACCTAAGCACAACCAACACCATTTGAGTTCTTGGAGCCATCAGTATAAATTACAAAATGGTCCTGATATCGCGATAAAAATTCTTAAAAACATGTGGGGATACTAGACATAGATATGGTGGATTTAAGACGCGGTGCTCTGTGTTCATATCCAGGGGAAGCTGGCTGTATTAGTTACTAGCGCAACCACACTCAGAGCGCTGTAATTTGCTTACTGTTCCACAAGCATTATCGCTTGCTCTCCGTAGAGGAAATATCATGATTTCAAAATATACTCACCAGTTAATTATGAAGCTATTCTTGCTCAATTGGAGGGTGGGAAGTAACTAATAAAAATGAACACCGTGTATATGGATACATAAAGAAAAACCGGAATAGAAATATGAAATTGAAATTGGTTTATTGAGTACTACGTGTACTTTTTACCTATTTGATTGTCCATAGAATTGTATTCCAATTCTTATGGTTAATGGGCAGGCAATTGGTGTCCTTATCACTCATATATTCGGTAGATATATTTTTCCGTAGTTTCCTCTTCTGTGTTCCTCTCCTACTAACGTTTCAACCCCCAAATGTCACACCTACCTGCTTTTATAATTTTTATGTGCGCGGTTTTTAGTCTTTAGCACCTCTTGCCACTTCCTAATGTGTGTTTGATGCTTACTATTTATTTGGATTTTTACTTTTACTCCCAATTCAAAGAACATAGGTATTTTCGTCATTTTAATTAGCTCTATTATCCAGCGACCTCCTTTCTTCTCCTCCTTAGACTTTGCTAATCACAATATATCATTCCTTTCTTTCCTTTTTAGTTTAACTTTCATTTTTGTCTTTTGCTACCCATTCTAATAAGCATTTACTTTGTTCGTGTACCTTTGGTCTGTATAAGTTATCTCTTGATCCGATTCGGCCTTCTCACTCCAGACTTTTTCATATTTCAGCTTAGGGTATGCACTCCTTTTTTCCCCAATGACTGGTTCACTGTCCCAACTTTCCTTTTTCCTCATTGCACCTCATTCTTCTTGTAGCAGGATTTTATGCAAAATGCACGAGGAATGGTAAATGATTTATTTTTCACATCTTTGGTACTGATCTTGAAGAATTCTGTTAGATTTATTCGAAATTCCTTGGCTGCTACGCATTAAGATTATTATCTCCAGGACGTAGTCGCAGAGGAGAGAAGGTACAAGATGATTGCAAATAAAACCCCGACAATTCTTCTTTCCTCTTAAAATTGTTATTTAATTTGTAGACAAAGTATTTTTAAAATATTGTTTTTAACATTGAACAAATAAATACATTCATCAACGTTAATATGGCTTGTTCTTGCGACTTTGAAAGATGCTTTTACATTATTCAATGCACCGCAATGTTTCTGCAAACTTGCAGATGATATCACACATGTCCGAATTGTTCGGAATCTAAATGCAAAAGAAAAATTTAAATCATTTTACTTATCTATGTAGACATCTTACTTCTACAATATCCAGACTTCTACTCATCTCATCCCTTCTAGGAACTATAGACCTTTCTCACTGTTGCCCTTGACAACCAACTATTGTATTGCATTTAAAGTCTGCATTGCCTACTATATATTCATCTCCTTTCCTTTTTATACACTGTTCAAACACTCTCAAAGACAATTACAGGAGGCAGTGAGCCAAGCTTCATCTTATACCCTGGCTTGATAACTAGCATATTTCGCTCAACCAGCAAAAATGTGAAACAATGATCTATATACTGCACAAACCGGACTATCCTCCACCAGTAACACTCCCAGTGAAACCTATATCCTGGAAAACTGAGACTGAAAGAGTTAAATACCTCGGCGTACTCATGGATCAACGACTAACACGGAAACCACATACAAGTGACAAACTCAAACTAGCTCAAGCAAGACTGGCTAAGCTCCATCCTCTTCTCAACAAAAGATCTTCACTAAAATTAAAAGACTACACTCTACTCTACACGACTTCATTAAGAGCACTCCTACTATATGCCTGCCTAGTCTGGGGAGGGACCAATCCTTCCGAAATCAAACGTATCCAATTCTACAGCAGCCTAAAACACGTCTCAGGAGCTATTCACTATTCCCTTGTCACAAAATCCAGCTTCCCAACCCGCATCAGGAGTCGGCTACCACTGGATCAACTCTCACAACAAGATCTTCTGTAATACTTAAAACAATAATGTACCTACTTATGTGGGAACAAATGGGGCTTTCCGCATTTCATTCTTATTCATTGTATCACGTATGTAAATATTGTCTATGATAAATTATCTGTAGAGCGCAAATGCACTGATCGATCAATAAATAAGTTAAGAAAAGGAACACTCTCACCTAACCATCACATAAGTGTTCCAACACTCCCACAACTGACCATCATGTTCAGTAAACAAATCACATTAAAATCTTAGAAAGTCAGTAATAATCCCTTTCCCTTCTGACACCAAATCCATTACAAACAATCAGACCTAATTCTACGAGGGCTGTTCAATAAAGAATGCTCATAATTTTTTACGCTAATAATTTTTCGAACCAAAATTCAGTCTTATTATATTCTATTGGTTTATTGTGAAACAAACACGCCATAGTAGTTCCATTTTTGGCACTCGTGGTTCCCACCTGTGAGAACCAGACAAGTTCTGACATGTTCAGTATCGCCTATCGTTGTAATGGAGGTAACACGCGAGGAATAATATGTGGCTTTGAAATTCTGCTTTCGTCTCAACAAATCTTCAGTTGGGGCCTATACAATGTTACAGGAGGCCTATGGAGAGTCTGTTCTTCCCTACAGCACAGCTCGAAGGTGGTTTAATATGTTTAAAGAGGGGAGACAATCAATTTCAAAGGAAGGTGGACCCGGTGATCCAGTTACTGCTCTTACAGAATTAAACATCAACACAGATGCTGCCATTGTGATAGAGGATCGACGAATTACCTTAAGATCACTTTCTGAAATACTGAACATTTCATTGGGTGCCACCCACACGTTGGTGACAGAAACATTACACACGAGACGTGTTTGTGCGCGATGGGTTCCAAGACTGTTGATTCCCAAACAAAAGGACATTCGCGTGCTGGTTTGCATGGAGTTAAAGTTGATGTTAGAGGAATATCCGGAGTTTCTTTCAAACTACCAATGAAACCTGGCTGCATCATTTTGATCTTGAGAGCAAACAGCAAAGCTTAGTGTGGATTTCTCCTTCATCACCAACCCTCAAAAAAGCAAAATTGGTTACTTCTGTTGGGAAAGTTATGGTCATCTCATTCTTTGATATTCATGGAATTGTTTATCAGTATGTTGTACCTGCACACACATCAGTAACTGTACAATAGTGCAGGGATGTCCTGAAAACATTGCAAGTCCATATCAGGCGCAAAAGACCACATTTCCGTGAAGCAGGCTGGGTGCTGCACCACGATAATACGCGGCCGCATATTGCCGATGTTGTTGCTGAATATCTTGCAAAAATCAACGTGAAGTGCATCCCTCACCCTCCCTATGGTCCGGATTTAGCCCCATGTGACCTTTTTCTATTCCCTAACTTGAAGAATCGCCTTCGTGGGAGGCATTATCCATCATCAGAAGCAGTGGTAAAGGCTGCGGAGCCGATTTTGAAGGATCTCTCAAAAACTGTTTCCAGCATGTCTTTGAAGACTGGCAGAAACGCTGCGACAAGTGCATCGCATTCAGGGGAGACTATTTTGAGAAGAACCATCAAAATTATGAGGATTAAGGGTACGTTGTCAAAAAAATTGTGATCATTCTTTATTAAACAGCCTTCGTATGATGATTTTGATACCGTAACCAATTTTGACACCTCAATGTTCGATGTACTCCGTCCATTCGCCCTGCTGACCTCTCTTGCAGTTGGTTCCATTGCTACTCGATCATCTACCAATATTGTGAAGTTTTGGGTTATGCTCTTCTGCCTTGCACTTGCCTCTTTCTTAGTCAGTTAGTTACCTTATCATTTGTCTCTATTCACGTGATAAATTATTTATATAAATGTCCCATTCTTTTAGTTTCAGTCTCTGTTGCGTGTTGATGAATGTTACTAATGTTTTTCTTCTACTTTGCTTCCCAAAACCAAAACCATCCCGCAATTTATTATTCTTATTCCCAATATTCTTTGCAGCAGTTACTGTATCTGTTCTCTTTGATAAAACCCATTTCTTTTACTTCAATCCCCCATATCACTACTTTAAGTGTTCTATTTGTCTTCCAATTTCATCACTCTGCCTATGATGTAATGAATTTCCTTCCCAATTACATCTAATCTTCTTATCTTTCCTCTTGTTTGCTTTCTTCTCACTATTCTCTTTCAAAATTTTCTATTTCAGCTTGCGTAAAGTTTTTCCATCACTATATTACCTTTGGTGGCACAGTCTTTTAGTTTCTTTTCCTCCTAAGAAGGTCGTTTGATAAGTCTGGTAAATTTCTATGAAGTGATGCAAATTTTTTATTGCAACTTTGTGGGTGGTAAGCTTGATTACTCATAAGATTCTACAGAGAATTTTAATGTGCTACAATACACAGTTATTGTTGACAGTCATCTGAACTGGTTATCTGTGATTGAGAATGGAAAAGGCAGAGTTTTGTGCTGTTATTAAGCATTTTCATTTGTAGGGCTGGACTGACAAGTCAAAATTGTATTGAATAAAGTTAACGCGGTCTCTGCACCAACATTGAAGACCATTTACTTTTGTATCAATGAATTTAAACGTGGTCGTAGAAGCATCTAAGATGAATTGCGCTCTTGTCGTCCAATTGGGGTCACCATACAGGACACCATTGAAAATAATCCACAATCTTGTTATGCAAAACCACCGAATCAAAATTAGGGAGATTGCTGAGACTGTAGGAACTTCAAATGATCGAGTGCTCAATATCCTGAATGAAAAATTTGCAATGAAAAAGCTGTCTGCAAGATGGGTGCCACCATTGCTCACAGTCGATCAACAGCGCATCTGGAAGAACAGTTCCACCGAGTGTCTGGCGATGTTTTGTCGCAATCTGCAAGACTTTTTGCACCGACTTGTGACTGTGGACGAAACTTGGATCCATTATTATACACCAGAACCAAAACATCAGTTAAAACAATGGACAAAAGCTGGTGAAATTGCACCAAAGAAGACAAGGACTATTTCGTCAACTAGTAAAGTGATGGTCACTACTTTTTAGGATTCTCAAGGTATAATCCTTATAGACTACTTGGTAAAAGGCAGCACCATAACTGCAACCTATTATGATTCATTTTTGGATTGTTTGCAACATGAGTTGACTGAAAAGAGACCGAGATTAAAACTTGGTGATAAGAAGTTTTCATCAAATGAAGAAGTAATAATGACCGTCAAAGAGTATTTTGCAGAACTTGACGCAACCTATTTTTCCGACGTGATGAAAAAGTTGCAGCTTCGCTGGATTAAGAATATAGCTAACACTGGAGACTGTGGAGAAATAAGGCGAGACGTTGACCATTAAAATTATTCTTGCATTTTTACCAGACTTATCAAACGATCCTCATATTCCCGCGAACGCCACTGCAACCTGTATAATCCCAGTACTAACTAATCCCTTAGTACTCCCCGATAATAGTAGAAAACTTGCGAGAAAGTTTTGGAGGCCAAGAGTATCATAAAAACTTCTTTATGTAATTATCAAATTTCGATTGATAAAGTTATAAAAGTTTTCCTTGCCGTTGCATGTAGTAAACTAGGTACTATTTGAAGCACCTCAGTTTCTTACATACAACCAACATATGTTTATTTATTTATTTTTGTTGTTTCATTCTAAAATCGTATAACAATTTTGTGTAATATTCTTCGATGCTCATCAGGTATTTGCACACACACACGACTGGACATTGAAGATCTCAATGTCAGATCTTCGGTCTCAAGGCAGATCAGGGCTAGGCCCTCTACTGGCAGTGGAGTGTTTTGCAAGGCAGGATAATATACGGCAGAAGATGAGGTTGGAGTTGTACATAAGCCATCTGATGTGTTATTTTATGTGTCCAGAAGCAGCCTCGGGCGTTTGTAGCGCTCTCCAGGATCGATGTCGTACTCACCTAGACCGCGGATGAGAGTGTTGAAGTTGTGGGAGAAGTTTTGATAGAAGGAACGTGAAAGAGTATGGATGTAGTCTGTTACTGTGGGGATACGTAGGTCACGTCGGATAACTAGATTGGGGATGTACCAAGGGGAGTCTGTGGCAATGCGGAGGAATCGGGATTGTAGAATTTCAAGGCGGTGTAGGTGAGACTTGGCTGCTACTCCCCATATTTCACTGGCGTATGTGATGGCTACCCGGAGTACTTGCTTATACAGGAACAGTTTTGTAGTCAGAGACATGACTGATCGTAGGTTATAGAGAGGGTATAGCATACCCATCGGGTATTTGCAGTATGAACGTGACCTGGTCGTTACTTGTGTGACTGGCCAGGTGGCGCCTCTACAGCTTACAGAGCCTAACTGGGAACGTAGCGGTCTATCTAAGTAGCTAACATGTGTTCCCGACCTTCACCTGTTTGCACCTTTTGAAATAGTCTAGGTGAGATCTTTGTCAAGACACGCAGCAATGTTCAATTCGTGTACTTACACTTTTGGTATCTATTTCGGTCCTCATTTATCAAAAGAATTTACCTTAATTGAGACACACATGGAGAGCTTGAGATTATTACTGGCGGCTACATTTTAGGTGGAATATTTTGCACTTTAATGCACGTTGTTCTGATATCTGCCATTGTATACGTTGTTTGTGTGTGGCAGTTGCTGAGTTTATTGGAAAACGGAATACTGCTTTAATGTGATTAAATTGTGATTGTAGACAATTAAAAGTAATGACTATGTATGATCCTAGTAAACGATATGTTATCTTGGGCTGTAATATATTTATGGGTGGCCAGAATAGTTGAAAACTCTTTTGTACCCCGTCAAATATTGTGTTTGGTTTTGCGGAAGAAAGAATTAGTGAGCATTTCCCTAAACCTAAAAGTAATCTAACGAGAAGCAAGCGTTAATATACCTGAGATAATAAATGACATAGAATGTTTAAGACTAAAAGGTAAATTAACTATGTTGTATTTTGATGTGTGTTTTATTTACAGATATCTCTGAGCACCAGCAGAATTCACTGAATAACTGGTTTAACTTTAATAATTTCAAAATAAATGTCTCTAAAACAAAATATATGTTGTTCCATAAAATATATTATATACGAGTATTAGATAACAAGGTACGTGTTGATAACGCAATGATTGAAAGAGCAACAAAACTCACATATCTTGTATTGATTTTAGGCAGTGCCCTCACATAGAAGGACCATATTATGCATGTAAAAGTTAAGATTCTTCCTGTGTTAGCTGTAATTCACAGGTTGAAATTAAAAAGATTCAGTGTAAATCACTTACGGAGTATCCACCACGCTTTAATTCAATTCTATTTCGATTACTTAAACATATTATGAGGTAATTCTGTTAAGGGCACTGCGAGGTCGATAGGTTTCAAAAAAATCCATTTTTTTGTTTTTAGTGTTAAAAAATTATATATTTCTTCAGCTGTAAAATAATATATATAACATAGGCTGTCAACTGGTATTAAAGTCCTTTAATTCGTCAATTTAATGATGGTGGCGTAATGATACGCCCACTTCCTGAGAATGGTGTTTAATATTTGATCTTGATTTCCCAAAACCTTGATTTTTCATACTTTAGGTGCATATTTCTCAAAAACTATAAAAGATATTGACACAAAATTTGTAGTGGATATTTTTCAATGTTCCTTGAACACATTTGGCTAACATTTATATTCATGTGATTTATAAAATGGATGAAAACAAATATTCAGTCCTTGAAAATATTATCTTTTTTCACATAAAATTAATTAATTTTTCATGTGCATAGTATAACCTATATGTGATTTTCATTTAGCCGATATTATAAAACTGTATCTTAGGTTATTGAGGATAAAACTTGGTGCATGTAGCTTTAAATTCCTACAGGTAAAGTGCACCTGAAATATAGGGTGCAATATTTTTTTTCAGGACACACGGTGTGATTTATGCCCCTTTTTCATGGACCTCTGTGAACGTAATTTAAATATTATTACAGTAGTTAAATGCCCACATCCTTATAGATTAATCATACGGAATTTCAATTTCTGATAATATTTAGTTTCCTATACATTTAAATTTTAATATTGCTAAAAATTAGCTTTGTCTGGGTAAAAATAACCACCCAGTGCCCTTATATATTTAATTCATGACCTCGAAGTACTTCAAATTCGTGCCTTGAAAATAATCTACCACCTTCCCTTTAGAACAAACACAAAAACACTCTACCATATAACTAGCATTTTGCCATTACAAGTAAGCATAAAGTTTTCCTTAATAATATATCTCCACAAAATAAAAAATAAGCTTCCAAAGCCTAAGCTGACATTTGAAAGCTCCTCACATACATATGATAGAAGAAATAAAGGAAACTTGACGAAACCAACAGTGAACACTTCTACTTATGGCCTGAACAGCTGAACCTCACAAGTTATCAACTTGTATAATGCACTGTCACTGGATCTGAAAGGCTAGCAGGAACATAAAAGGTTTTAAAAGGAAAGTTACTGATAATTTACTGAAGGCATATTTTGAGAGCTGACGAAGCGTCACGGATTTATAACTGGTTTGATTAGCTGAACTGGTTAAAAATGAATATGTATTATTGTCTCACAGAATATGTAGCTTTTTGTAATGTTCTCTACTCCTATTATTTATTGATTTATATAGTGGATGTTTGTATCTTTGTTTGCTTTATATATTATTTTTGTACGATAATTAATTCTTACCATAAAAATGTAATGTAAGTATTGTTAAGGGCTGCTTACCATCATTTTATATATTTTTGTAATCTTCCCTAGCATGAGCTACAACTCTGGGAACCTTTTCAGATAACAATAAATAAATAAATAAATAAATAAATCAATCAATCAATCAATGAATAAATAAATAAATAAATAAATAAATAAATAAATAAATAAATAAATAAATAAATAAATAAATAAATAAATAAATAAATAAATAAATAAATAAATAAATAAATAAATAAATAAATAAATAAATAAATAAATAAATAAATAAATAAATAAATAAATAAATAAATAAATAAATAAATAAATAAATAAATAAATAAATAAATAAATAAATAAATAAATAAATAAATAAATAAATAAATAAATAAATAAATAAATAAATAAATAAATAAATAAATAAATAAATAAATAAATAAATAAATAAATAAATAAATAAATAAATAAATAAATAAATAAATAAATAAATAAATAAATAAATAAATAAATAAATAAATAAATAAATAAATAAATAAATAAATAAATAAATAAATAAATAAATAAATAAATAAATAAATAAATAAATAAATAAATAAATAAATAAATAAATAAATAAATAAATAAATAAATAAATAAATAAATAAATAAATAAATAAATAAATAAATAAATAAATAAATAAATAAATAAATAAATAAATAAATAAATAAATAAATAAATAAATAAATAAATAAATAAATAAATAAATAAATAAATAAATAAATAAATAAATAAATAAATAAATAAATAAATAAATAAATAAATAAATAAGTAAATAAATAAATAAATAAATAAATACATAAATAAATAAAATAAATAATCAGCTAGTTGTATCAATGCTTCTTAAAATAAATTAAGTTATGGCATTAAATGAGGATATATTCTTACAACTATGGCACGCTTGGACACTCTTTCCATATTCAAAGCTAAGAAAATCAATAAAAGAATAAAGAAGTTTAGATTTTCGAGTGCATTCCTTTTAAATTTTGTAGTGATATCGCTGGTTTCAATTTGTAAAACTAGCTCATGGGTGATAATTTGACCTGTGGATTGTTGACTTTGATTTTACTCCTTTTTACCATGAAACTCACTCAGATATCTATTTTTAGACTCTTCGAAGGACAGAAAAAATGCTAGTCCACATAAATATTTCTCCTCTGAAGCCAGAACCTCTGTCTGGGAGCCATTATGATGATCATACCAGCACAAAGATGTATTGATAAACTGTGTACTCTTAGGCGTTTTGTTTTTGTTTTTATTTTTATAATGCTATAAAATACATGACGCGTACACAAAAGAAAAACAGAACTGACCTAGTAGTGTAATAGATCTGCCTGCTGTGCGATTCGATTCCCGACTGGGAAACTGGACCTTTCTCCAACCAAGATTATTCCGCAACATGTTAACAATGTTACAAATGAAAGACCCTGTGTGATATTTGTGGGGCATACATAGAACCAAAACAAAACACAGTCGTTTAAAGTGATAGTCACATTTTTGAAGCACGATAATCTTATGATGGTTGTGAAATTGCATGTTTTAATTACTATGAGGGAGAAAAACTAATAGTGACTTTCCACTTAAGAAAAGTATAATTATTTTAAGGTTAATATAAGTAAGAAAAAATCTCGTTATAAATTATAAACGCGACAAAAATTTTATTTTGATTTAATTATGTGTTTTAACTTTATATAGTATTTTAATTGTATTATATATGTAGTATTTTATTTGGGCATCACTAAGGATTTATCAATTATACAAAAGTTATTCATAGGTTTCTCCCAGAACATTCAAGATATATATTTAGGTTTAGTATGAAAATATATTACCATGTTATTTTAATAAAAATTATTTGAACCACTGATGGTAATATCACACAGAAATAAGGACATTTTCCCCCTATAAACCTAGCTTGCGGTGGCAGATTCTGCTCAAAAACTTCGTGTGGCACCGTTGGCAAATAAATTAAAAATATTTGGGTATAATTTGAGGTAATTAATGGAAATTAATGCATTCTTCACACTAGCCGCATATAGGCTAAGGTTTTGGATAGAGTCAACCTGAAGGACCCAATGCCATGGCCGGGATTTGAACCACGGATCTCCTGGTCAATTGGAGAATTTAAGGTCAGGATGGCACGCTGGCCATGATAGCTCAATGGGCAAGAGCGACCGGACGCTCTGCGTCCACCCGCTCTAGACCATTCAGCTACTATGGCCAACGTGCCAAAATGACATTAAATTCTCCAACTGACTCGTGTTTTACCCGGTAAACCACTAGGAGTTCTCATAAACACATGAGACCCGGACTTTATAGTTAACCATTATTAGTTACAATTAATGTAAATTAATTGCTCTTTCACACTAGCCGTGTAGGACGGCCTATGAAAGGATAGAGCCAGACTGAAAAATTCAATGCCATAGCCGGGATTTGAACCACAAGTCTTCTGGTATCCGACCAGCCGATCTAAACCATTGAGTTAGTATGCCCACCGTGCCAAAATGACATTAATTTCTCCAACTGACTCTTATTTTTATCGGTAAACCACTAGGAGTTCTCATAAACACACGAGACAACTACCTTAATGACGACTTACTCTGCTGTAAGTACTTCAAGTCCCGGTCTTTATAGTTCGGACCACTATTAGGTACAATTAATGTAAATTAACTGTTCTTTCACACTAGCCGTGTGTAGGACGCACTATGGAAGGGTAGAGTCATACTAAAAACTTCAATGACATAGCCGGGATTTGAACCACGGATCTTCTAGTCCAACCGCTCCTTATAGCGGCTGACGGAGACCAGAATATCTGGTTCAAATCCCGGCTATGGCGTTGAATTTTTCTGTCCGGCTCTACCCTTTCTAGCGTATTTGTTATAAAAACTTCATAAACTTATGATGTGTTTATAAAATCCATTACAACAAATATTAAAAATCAATATGTTCGGACAATTCTCATACAAAGGGTAGTTTAGGATGTGGAATTTATTTTTAAATCTTCGTTTGACGTTTTTGTAAGATGTAATGTAACCATGTTTTTACTTTTAACTTGCGGTATTTATAGAAAAAGCACGTACCTTCTTGTAGACATTTCTTCTGAGTTGAAAGAGCTCATGTATTTATGACGGAATTTACGTATATAATTTTTGAACGGAATGCAATCCTTCCTCTATTTATTTTACGTAGGTGTGTTAGAGATAAAAGTAACAATGACCCCCATATTTGACTCAACGAAGCTGTAGAAACTGAATTATTTTGTCGAGGGCTACTCTAGCAGTTAATATTTTTAGAGCAATCTAAGATACTTCTTTTAAATACCTAACAATATGAAAAACAGGCCGAAAATTCTGACCAATTATATACTAATACAAAGTAAATATAATTTAAATGTTTTTTGGAATTATCACGTACCTTCGTTGTGCAAGAGAAAAACGCACTGGCTGTTGAAGAATTTTTGTACTGCGGCCAGGACATTTGTCTTGACCATTACATCCTTGGGATCCTGATAGCTGGACAAGGAAGGTCTGCTGAGCAACAACACCACCAGAAGGCACAACATCATGTGGGCTCACTTCATTACCTCGACCACGCAAACTTTGTTTCGATTCTTATCTACACAAATTGTTCAAACAATGAAATGATGATGTATCGGCGACGCTATATGACATTGTGTTGTTTCCTTAACATATCCTACTACCAATCTAGAACTTTATTACTGCAAAGGTTGAGAACGCAATGCTCATAAACCAAGTAAAATTAATGATCTGTTACGAAATCATAGGTTCAAGGAAACTTTATGCTTACAGAAAGACTTATTTGATTACATAAGTTCTGGGTCACTGATGTCAAGAGTAGAAACATATGCATGCATTATTGAACTATGTTTTCATTTGTTTTCTCTACAGTTTCTTGGTCGTAAATCAAGCAATATATTTCCCCAAATATAGGATAGTCAAACTTTTGCATAAATATTCATAGGGGATTCGGTACGTAGTCCACCATGCTGAGGCCATTGTTCCTATGCCCTCAAGTGGGGGCACCTCCGGGAGTAAGGATGAGGCGAAGGAGACAGAGGGCGGCCGACCCAAGGAGCTACGACAGTACAGAGAGCAGAGTATCTACAGTTTACTTGGATAGACTTCCCCCGACAGGCACGGAAAACGAACACGCTCCCCTACAGCGGGACGGCAACGAGCCCAGCAGCCGAGCCGGTCCCGAAATGGTCCCAACCAGTGGCGGCTGGTGGGTTAAATTATTGGTGGTACACAAAAAATAAAATACAGAGTAGTAATGACTCGCCTATTTATACAGATTCTCTGCTGTGCTCTCCTTAGACCTGGCGAATCTATCGATAACTTTTGCGTTGAAGTCGCTGATCTTCATAACAAAATCTTTCTCAATTGAAAGCATTGCTAATGCTGTC
The DNA here is from genome assembly GCA_030765055.1 of Mantis religiosa. Lineage (NCBI taxonomy): Eukaryota > Metazoa > Arthropoda > Insecta > Mantodea > Mantidae > Mantis > Mantis religiosa. Next base: position 206,078,024 of record CM060951.1, on the reverse strand, counting down.
AATCGGTCCTGTGACATTGTGTTCCTAAGGAAAGTTTTTATTCTTTTTAAAGTTGAGAAACAGCATTCTGCTTCAGCGGTACACATTGGCATAGTTAACAGTACTCGGAGGAGTTTGACATATTCGCTGAATGTAGTACATAAATTGTTTTCCTTATTGAAGTCCATCAAGCACAAAGCGCCGGACATTCCACGAAATTCCTCTCGACTGTAAATTACAGTCAGTTCTCTACGAATTTTTGTTCCAATGATAAAAGGATAGAACCTTATTGTTTCTCTAAGGAAATCCTCTGGAAATGTCTTAGAAATTCTCTTGATGAAACAAAGTTGAGGCTGCCAGATGCCCCGTGAAGCTAAATCTGTTCTTTGCTTCTCTAAGAATGTCACATACTTCAAGAGCTTCTCTTCTTTTCGCATCATGATCTTCCATTCTTCTCCTCTTAATTTCAGTTTCTTCGTGTTCCTCGATATCCACGCTATTTCTTACCTTTTGAACTTCCCTTTCAAATGCGTTTAGCTGGGCGATGGCAAATGTTGCATTGCAGTCTCGTTTCTGCAGCTGATTGTACAAAATGTCTACATGTGGCATGATCTTGTAGAAGAAAAGACAGCCAGAAGTCAAAATTATAATCTTTCAAAGTGGTCATAACCCCAGAAGCCTGAACAAGTGTGGCGTTGTTGTTTAACTGAGCTCTCTTCTGAATAACCTCCATGCATTTAATTAAATTCTCCCTGTGTTCGAAAAGCAGAGCACACAGAAGCTAAGCCTGGAGGTCACGCTATAGCCGTTGCTAAGAGTAGGAGGAGCTAGGTTTATAAACCTCCATTTAAGCAATGTATAAGAAGCCACTCCCATCTCTTCACCTTCCCGCAACCCCCTCAGAGAGTCTACATTTGGGCGAAATCTTAGGTTAACTCTTCGCTGCAAACCTGCGGCTCGTACAGCTAATCACTGTTTATTTCGACTTCTGCGGTCATGGGCAGCTACAGACGATAAGCGTAATTGAAACATATTTGTATATAAAACAATGCAAACAAGTACAGCTTTAATGTACAAAATGCACTGATGTATATTCAAAATCAGTGGGTGTAGCGGAAACCTGCAACCTTATGGAGGAACCGCCCTGGTCCCAACAGAGATGCGGAGACCGGCAACCGGCCTGCCGGTAGAGGAAGTAGTTTACCTCAGAGCATATCATCTCGCCATGCATCGCCGAGACCCCCGCCGACACTTCTACCCTGAAATAGATGAGTTTTCCCTGTGGAGGAAGCATTTCTTGTATTTTACTATTACATAAGTCATTAGGCTTGTTTACGTTATTTATACTTCAAAATTAAGGGGAGGATATTTACTCCTTACAGCAAGCTGCACTGCACATACCTCATAGAATCCTATTCATATTTCCTCTAATGCAGCATCACCTACTGCTAAAATCATCCACCATGATCGTCTACTCCCCTATCTCTATGGACAGTAATCTTTGGTCCGATTTCACCCCAACTGAATTCGATTAATAGGGGAGCAAATTAAGTAAGTTTGGTTTTGCCCAAAATTAAATTCTCAGCGCATTCCCAAACGCTAATCCTTTGACAGTTTTAGTTAAGCAACGTACATCTCAAAAAGTATAATCACATTAGGCACTTTACAGAGTTATAACTGAGTCCGAATGTCAGATATAATACACACAAAACATCAGTAATGTATATGACTTTGGGTGAATACTTTTATCTGAGAAACAGTTTACAATCGTAAAAAAACACATCACCAAAACCACTGTATAAAGTTTGACTTGCGAACATTATTCCTCCACCAGTTTCAGTCATCTGTGAAACACTACTCCATTGTAGCGCTTGTAAAAACCAGTATTGGAGAGTTGCAATCTTGGTGTGGCAGCGTTGAGGGGTAAAGTTGGAGGTGGTGACATTAGCCGCCTGAGAAAGCACTCGTGACGTCGACATCTGCACTCGAGGAACATCAGGATGCAGGCGACAGTGAGGCCGCAGACGAGGACCACGAGAATGGGGCTGATGTTTCGGAGTTCTACTTCAGTCCAGGGGCTTTTTACTGCGGGAAGTTTGCGGCTCCACCAGCGAGCTCTTAAAGCCTTCAGGGTGCCACGATCCCTCATCACGTGGAGGCTGTAACAGAAGCAAGTGTCGAACTTAATCTCCACTCGACTAATGGCTTCTCTCATAGAATCTTTTAGGATGTACGAGCATTCGTTCCTTTTTTAAACTAACTTTAAACTGAATAACAATAGCTAAGATTTTGAGTATAAACATACTGATAATACTTTAATACACTCTTTTTAACTTTTAGGCTTCTATAGCCTGTGTTGACCTTAATAAGCTGTTATAAGATAAAAATATTGAACAAAGAATCTGTCTAAAATGTTGCATTACAAACAGTATTTCGTGTGCTGAACATATTACAGAGGGCTTACACTGAATGGACTTTATCAGAAACACGTGCGTATGAGTGGTACAGTGAATTTAAAACAGGTCGAGATGTGGTGGAAGATTTCCCTGTGACTCTGGTCGTCCATCAACGGTTTCAGCTGAACTGAACATCGCTGAAGTGAAGGAAATGCAGTCTGAAGATCGTGTTCTAGATATGAAAGGGATTTCCGCTGAACTTCCTGTGTCTCACGAATCGATTCGTACCATTTTAAACGATTGTTTGAACATGACACGGGTTGTCGCTTGGTTAGTTCCAAAGGAGTTGAATTTTCTGCAAAAACTCAATCGCCTAAGGCGCGCTGAAGACATGCTAGAACCTGCCAATTCCGACGCGTGGTTTTGATGAAGCAGTTATTGGTATGTTATCGAAAAATCCAGAAGATTATACGAATGAAGGTGCATCATACCCTATAGGGAGATAATAGTATTGATATTCCTCCCCAATTTGTGGTAACTTAGGCACCAATATTTAGCCTAGGTGGTAGAAGAAAATTAGTATATCTAAAGGCGCTGTAATGCTCAATATGCTCCTCTCTAAAATGTTTAAATAATTCGGAGAAATTGTAACCTAAACTTATTCCAACATTAGCACAGAATGGTATATACAAATATAATAATTTGTAGCTTAAAACAACTTCACTTATCTTATAAGAAACGATTATCGTTTTCTTACCAATTGATATAAATTAATTAATTTAATTAATTAATGGGCAATTCTCTTTCACCTTTTCTTGCTGAACTTTTTATGATTTTTTTTCGAAATGCAAGTAACTAAAGCATTCCCTTTAATTTTTAAATGTTGGCATAGGTCATGTTGATCATATTTTTGCTATTGTTACAGATAAACACATAAATGAAGCTTTAAAATTACTAAATTTGCAAGATAAAGCTATAAAATTCACATTAGAGACTGAAATTAATGGTTTCTTCTTTTCTAGATCTAAAAATAATAAGAAATAATAATAAATTAAACTTTGGTATTTGTAGGAAGTCTACTCATATCGATAATTACATAAAAAATAAAACTTTTAACCCTTTTTCCTATAAATTTGTTGTTTTTAATCGTTTTATTTATAGATTAATAAATATAGCAATGAATAAAGATGAATTTATTAAAGAATATAAACATATTATTAATACTGCTTTAATTAATGGTTTTAATAAAGATTTTATACATGAAAAAATTTATAAATTTAAATATAAAAAAAGTGTTAATGATATTTATACCCTTAAAAATAAAATTTGACTATAATTTTAAAAAATTTACTTATCCTTGGGTTAGTAAACATTTTCAAAAATTTTAAAGAGTTTGGTATAACTTTAGTTCCTCAAAATAAATATAGTATTAAAAATTTACTGCATTTCTCTAAAAAAAAGATAAAATTCCTGATAGTAAAATCTGGTATATAGCACTTTAATTGTTTCGATTGTGATAAAGTTTATGTTGGAAAGACAAAACGTAATTTGTGTTATCCCCATGGCTGACGTTCCCACTGAACAGCACGTCAGTAGCACAGTATGCTGACGACGTGCTGTTATTTTGTACAAACCGAAATTCACGCAGGGCCTTCAACCCCATACTACAACACCTCAGCCTTCTCCAAGAATGGTGCACGCTTTGGCGATTTTCCATCAACACGGAGAAAAGCTAAGCGATCCCGTTCACCAAGCGTAGCTTTCCCGCCAACTTCCCCACATTCACCTATTTTGGACAAAGGTTTAAGTGGGAGAAATCAATCAAATATTTGGGAGTCAAGCTGGATGAGGGCTGTAACAGTAGCTTCGAGTTATATTTAGAAAAGTTATGAAAAGTTTATAAATTTATAAAAAAATGATTATGAAAATCTATTTAGTAATTTAAATAAACAAAAATATATGTAATTTTGTGATTGGTCGTAGTAATAATTGTATGACGTAATGTTGTGACGTGGCATTAAATCGGCCAATCACAAAATTAAAAAATTGTTACAAATTGTTACAAAATTTGACTTCTCCGAAACTTTATTCCGAACCACGCCTGAAAACTAGATGTCACATGACTCTTATTTAATCAAACCCAATCATCAAGAAACAACTCAAAATACAACGAATTAACGCTGTTATATCTGGCTTCTCGACGTGGGTCTTCGAAACAGTCAACGTGCATCCCATCTCAAGCATAGAAATCCCGCACCAGGGCCTAACGTTTCGGGAGCTATGGCATCGGTCGTGCGGTGCCTCAGCATCGCTATACCCTGTGTGGCGGTCTGTGATATTTGTTCCCCTGAAGTTGCACCTTTTTCAGGCTCTAGTCCTCCCTATCATGCTCCATGCGTGTGAAGTCTGGGGAATGGCCAGCACCATGCTACCTCCTTTCTTTCCCCCTACCTAATTTTCACCCCAAATCCTGCAACATCCACATCGCGTCTACTTGGTTAAGCTCTATCCAGCTCTATCTATGGTGAGTTACCTGGATAAGGTTTTTCCGGGCTTTTCCCTTATCCTTAAAGACGAATGTCAGGTAACTCTAAGCTCCATGGACCCTGGACACATTTGAGCATCATTTCACCCATTTCATTCACCGTCCGATATGACTTAACGTTAGAGGACGTAAAATTACAAAAAAAAGCTCTTTCCAGAGCAGATACACGACTTGACCCACTTCGGGCTGTTCCTCAGCCTACCAATTGCTGTGATTGTGTAAGGGACCATTTTTTGTAATTATTTGGTTTAGTATATATTCTTATTAAGTGAATTGTAGTTTTAGTTAGTATTACCCATACCTTTTTGTAAAAATGAACCAAATAGAAAACCCCAAACTCTCACAAATCAGGTAGATTCTACCTTTTGAGCTACTCTCCCCCGTGTACGATCAGGCCATGTGCTCTCTATCTTTTAAAATCCATGGTTAGGTCGCCACAATATTAACAAAACCGTGATCCTAGTCAATTTATAAACAAACGGTCATCATTTCTTATCAGATAAGTGAAGCTTTTTAAGTTACAAACTATTATATTTGTATAAATTTCTTTGCTTCGCTGTTAATAGCTTCATGTTTTACGTATTTATTAGCACAGAATGGTTTTATACTTTCAATGTAATCTTTTGTTTTCAAGATATAGTTCCAAAATTAATTTCATAATCGTTTGCAAAAGAATTTTAAGTATTCAAAAATGGGAGTTAAGAGTTACATCATTTGATTATGCCTTACAAGTTCGACTTACTGTAATATATTCGTAAACGAATTATTAATCGTTGTCATACTTTCCTCTGTTAGTATTGTGGGTTGGGTGAATGAGTATTGTTCGATAACCTCATTAGAAACAAAAGAATCAAGAAAAGTGTTGCATTGCGTCACTGAGTGAACCAGCGTTGACTAAAGCATTACGTGACGTTCTGGACACAAAAGAGTCACGAACTTGAGTACCCTAATTACAGGTGGTTGCTGAGAAGTAATCTTAACCTTGAGAACTTTGTATTTTCTCACGTTGGAACCTAATAACAGTCATTATCAGTATAAAGATATGTAAAATAATGAGCAGGAGGACTTAATTACAAGATCAATAACATATCACATCACAGGCTTTACTTGCATGCCTTTACCTCACCAAGCATGTCCTCACAATTGTAAAATTCCCCCCACCACAGCATAAAAGTGTTTGATAGGTTTGTTAAATGTTCGAATTTTAACTTCAGTGAAAACCATATATTTATTCAATTATCATTATAAATGACTATATTTTCCCTATTATTTTTTCGGTTTAAATGACAATAAACTAACAATATTTTAAACTGTATACTATCCCGTAGGGGAAGGCATCCGTCCCCTTCAGCTGCCGTGGTGCGGTCGCTGCGGACCCTTACCACTCGTGGTACCTCTGACGTTACTAGAGGAACCTCCCGCCGAACTGCCGAGCCCCTCCCGTCGGGGAGTTTTTCGGATTGAGTTGGACTCGAGGGGACAGTGTGTTCTCTACACCCACGGGGAATTGGGGACCTCCGGCCAGGCTACGGCCGCCCGGAAGGGGTAGAGGGTTGCTTAATAAGTCCCGGGTACTAGCCTGCAGACCTAGTAGAAGGTGTGCTAGATCACCAGACGGCCCCACCGAGGTTTTCGGTAGTCTTCCCTGCGGGATTGCCGCGCGTAAGTGGCGTATCCACATCCACCAGTCTTGAGCTTGTAGTCAACGGGGTATTGCCCTATGGAAGGAACCCCGGAGTATCCATTGCTCCCGGGATGAAGGAGGCCAGAGTCTTTCGACTTAGGGGTCCAGGACTGATTCGGTAGAACCTGTGCACATAACTAACTAAACTGTATACTAAAGTATTTTAATCTTTTATCATTTTGAATTCTACATTAAAGTTTTAACGCTGGATAAAATCTAAGCATTCACATATGCGGAACATATATTTTGAAATTATAAGCACTTCTAAATATTAAATACGTGAAACATGAAGCTATTATTAATAAAGCAAACAAATACATACACATATAATCATTTATAACTTAAAACTTCATTTATCTTATAAGAAATGATGAAACCTTTCTTATAAATTGTTCGGGATCGCGATTTCATGGGGGTTCTTCCACTTCGTCAGCGGAACCACAAACAAAACTGTCATCATCTCTACAAAAGATGTTACTATGTTCTTGTTAGTACTACCAAAATCTCAAAATGAAACTAATTTCAAAACAGAATCAACTGCCGGTACTTCAAAATTCATCACGAGATGGAAATTAATTGTTCTTTTACACTAGCCGTGTGTAGGACGCACTATGAAAGGGTACAGCCAGACTGAAAAATTCAATGTCATAGCCGGGATTTGAACCACGGATCTTCTGGTCACCGTCCAGCCGCTCTAAACCAGTGAGCTACTATGCCCAACGTGGCAACATGACATTAAATTCTACAACTGACTCGTGGCATGCTGGCACATTGGCCATAGTAGCTCACTGGTTTAGAGCGGCTGGACGGTGACCAGAAGATCCGTGGTTCAAATCCCGGCTATGACATTGAATTTTTCAGTCTGGCTCTACCCTCTCATTACGTGATGTTTCTTTTTAAATAAATATATTTTCCCAAACCACTAAATCTATCCGACAATTTAATTGTTTTAATAATTTAACTACTAGATTTATTTCGTGGTTATATCACCAAAAATGATCTGCTACGGCCAATTTATCAGTCTGTTTATACTTAATGGCACGAACATTTTCATTTGTTTTGGGTCTCCAAATTACGTTTTGTCTTTCCAATATAAAGTTTATCACAATCGAAACAATTAAATTCATAAATACCAGATTTTTTGTTATTAATAATGTTATCTTTTTTATAGAAATGCAATTAATTGTTAATATTTATTCATTTTGAGGAACTAAAGTTATACCAAATTCTTTAAATTTTTTTGAAAATGTTTATTAACCCGAAGATGGTAAATTTTTAAAAATTATAAACGTGTTTTATTTTTTAAGGGTACAAATATTATTAACAGCTTTCTGGTATTTAAATTTTTAATTTTTTTTAAAAAAGTGTTTATTAAAACCATTAATTAAAGCATATTAATAATATTTTTATATTGTTTATTAAATTCATCTTTATTCAGGGATATATTCCTTAATCTATAAATCAAAGTGCTAAAAACAGCAAATTTATATGCAAAAGGATTAAAACTTTTTTTGTTTGTGGTTCCGGCTGACGATGTGGAATAATTTCCATGAAATTGCGATCCCGAACAATTTATAATAAAAGTTTCGTCATTTCTTATAAGATAAGTTTTAAGTTACAAATTATTATATTCGTATATAATTCTAAACACGTTTCAACCTGTAATTTTTCCGAATTGTTCACAAAAATTAAGTTTAAAAACTTTTAAAGAAGCTTAAAAATGAAAGATATTATACAATTAGCCATTTTACATATATGACATTTTAATAATCAATTACAGCGGAAATAAAATGAGAAAGGTAAAGTGGAAATATCAGTATTTTTCAAAAATAACAATTATTCTACTTACTTGTGATCTATAAGTGCCTTGAATGGCGAATTTTTGGCAAGGGCTATGGTTAATGTGGAGGGAAAATAGGCGTCTGGTACAGGAACTAGCCCACACAGTGGTTTCTGTGCAGCAACTGCCTGGAGCATGTACACCGTGGTTAAAAAGGCGTATTTCCCAGCACATGCCTTGTCCAGTCCTTCCTCTGTGCTCTGCACCACATCCATTCTTCGATAAATTTGCTGAAATATACTATCGTTTGAATCCTGAAAGAAACGTAGAGAAATCATTTTAGTAATATTTAAGCTCCCTTGGAACAATTCAGATAAAAATAACTTGACCATAAAGGAATTACAAAATCTCTATTGGTCATTGGCCTTTCAACATAATGTTTAGTTTCTTGTCAATATGCCTTCTACAACCTGCCATTCATGCTCTCCCCAACGCATTGCGCTGAACGACTGTATATCTGCGAAATATATTCTAGTTTGATCATATTTAACTCACAGGGACCTTATCACTTGCTGTTTCAGTTTTGAACTGAAAATACGTCGAAAACAAAATTGTCTGGATTTATCCACAGAATCTCTATACACAAGGAGAAAACTGTAACGCTTTAAGTTGCAACGGTTGACTTAGATCTGTCTTCTTCTCAAAGAACAATTGTCTGGGACGGGATAGTAAGTTTGTCCAACAACGAATTAAAGATATCTGCACGTAACAAAGCACTAAGGATAACGTATAATCAAACAGTAGTTAAGTTTCCTTTCCCTCCAGCAGTGATGGGTGAAAAGAGGGAAAGAAATAAATAGGAAGAGAGAAGGAAAGAAAACAGATAGAGAGAAAGAAAGGTAGAACAATGTAAAGAGATAGATAGAAAAAATGAAGGAAGGAAGGAGGAAGGGAGGAAGGCAGGTGGGTAAGGAGGAAGGGATGAACGCAGGAAGGGAGGAAGGAATGGAAGAAGGAAGGGAGGAAGGGAGGGAAGGACAGGAAGGCAGGAAGGAAGTAAGGAAGGAAGGCAGGGAGGAAGGGAGGAAGAAAGGAAGGAAGGGTGGAAGGAAAAGAGGAAGAAAGGGAAGGAGGAAGGGAGAAAGGAAGGGAGGGAGGTAGGAAAGGAGGAAGGGGGAGGGAGGAATGAAGGGAGTAAATGAGGAAGGGAGGGAGGGAGGGTGGGAGGAAGGAAAGAAGGAAGGAAAGAAGGAAGGAAAGAAGCAATGAAGGGAGGGAGGGAGAGAGGGAGGAAGGGAGGGAGGGAGAGAGGGAGGAAGGGAGGGAGGAAGGAATGGAGAAAGAAAGCAAGTCAAGGAGGAACGAAGGAATGAAGGGAGGGAGGGAGGAAGGCGGAAGAGGAAAAGAAGAAAAGAAAGAAGGAAAATATAAACTGAAGAGAAATTTTTCTGCATAATTCTGTTACTTCTCTCGTTTGAAGGAGGAAGGGGGGAAGGAATGGAAGGAGAAAGGGAGGAAAGAAGGAAATACGGAAGGCAGGAAGGGAGGGAGGAAATAAGGAAGGAAGAGAGGGAAGAAGGAAGGAAGGGAGGAAAGAAGGAAGGGTGAAAGGGAAGGAGGAAGAAAGAAAGGAAGGGATGGAAGGGAAGGGAGGGACGATGGGAGAAAGAAAGGGAGGAAGGGAGGAAGGGAGGGAGGAAGGGAGGGAGGAAGGGAGGGAGGAAGGGATGGAGGAAGGGAGGAAAGGAGGAAGTAAGGAAGGGAGGAAGGGAGGAAAGAAGGAACGAAGGGAGGGAGGGATGGAGGGAGGAAGAAAGAAGGAAAGAAAAAAATAAGAAGGAAAAGATAAACTGAAACTAAAAATTTCTGCACATGTCTGATAGCTCTCTTGTTTGATACGAGATTCATACTTTTTGAAAGCCGATTTATATAAGGAATTATTTATAAATAAATAATTCTAATTTGGAATTCGTTTTTCTTGTGAACTTTTACCTAAGGGAGAGAAAAACAAACCGCCTATTTTTATTTTCACTTACTTTCACTCAAAAAAGAAAAAGATAGTTTAATCCGTAACAATCTGTCTGGCCCGAGGCGAATGAAACTGTATCACATAGGCAGGATCTTGCAAATGTAGTCTCTTCCAAAGAAACAGACGCTAAATGAATAACGCATCAGCTTGATTACAGTAAGGTGGCAGTTATGGCTTTGTCTGTTGGTTACTCATCTAGAAAATATAACGTTGTAACAGACAGCATGATGAGTTAGATAAATATGATTAGAACAGACTATTTTGTTGTAATCCTGGTATTATAGAATAAAAATTTAACAGTACTACATCGTTCAACCATGTCGTACACACATGTAATGTTTTATCAAACGTTACTACCTCTAGTTTAGATGTCTAAGTGCTAGAGAAGGCAATAAAACTTGTGTGCAAGAGAATAAGCACTCAGGACCTTGTTTTGAAAGAGCTAACATAACATGCTTTGTTTTACACCTTATTCTGTGTCCCTGATATATAGGCAACTTCTCTAGCACCACTGTACTGTATGTTTGCAGAAAAATAAGGGGAAATGTATGTCAAAAATTAATTCTTAAATATACACTAAATTCTTGGAATCTTTATCTTCTTTCCTTGTATTAGAATATTGGGATATTAAATCAAATTTTTATTTAAGGAAATGCACCTTTCTGTTCCTCTCTAGGCTAATCTTCATTCTCTTTTCCTTAAGAATTAAGTGGCATTTTAACGATTCAAACTGTTAAACAATTACCAGTAGAGAATTTTGTAATATTACAGGAATGAACTTTTTAAGATATGTAAATAAATAAAAATATTTATAAGAGATCGTAATGCTATGTGTGTAAGTATTTACGAGCGTGCATATTCCCACATACTTAAAAAAAGTAAAGGCGGTTAATTTAGCCTGTTCTAGGACTAGATTTCATTTTTAGAGGATTTTCAATTCACAATAAATACTTAAATGACTTTTTATGAAACTGCTCACGAATTTCAATAAAAAAAATGTGACGAATCAGGCTCACATTACTACAGAACGTATATTAAAATCTTGTAAAAGCATATTGTCTACGAGCGGCTTCTGAGGTAGTGCCGCTGTGCCATGGCACCATCTGTATGAAAGCGAAAGAAAGAGAAGTGTATAAGAATTGCGCAAAAGGAATTGTTTATGAGTAGTTGCTCCCTCGTTTGAATAGGCGCGTTGAACGCCAGCGCTCTCTCTTGGTTGTTTTCCGTAGCTTGGTGCCGATTCTAGAACGGCACCGTCTACGCTCATAATCGCCTGTGTTAGGGCTAGGGGCTAAGATGTCTGCTTATACACGGCTTCTTATGGAAGAAGGTCAGAGAAGGTAGTGCCGGGATTTCTCTGGCGCATAACTTACGCTTTGCCCGTTAGAGTGCAGTAAAACACGGGACTTCAGAGAACCACGATCCTGCCACCTAGCGAAAGACAATGGTAAGAATGCATTTCGCGCTATACCTTCCTTTAATGCACTGTCACCATCCTACTGCAGTTAATTCTGAGGAACTTCAAAACGGAAATTAATGCTTAATGAAATCACTTGTAGAAACACAACACATATATATCCTTATACATAAAATTAATTGGGTTTCAATGTGAATATAGTATTAGATTTTAAAATTTAGAGACAGTATTTCAACATGTGCATATTTCACAGCAGCAGTTTTGTTGGTAGAACATAAAACCCGCGCGTCCAGCATGTGTTGGACACATGTTTTCAAAGCAATGGTAGAGTAGTTCTGTATGTGCTCCTGTAACGCTGTAGTTCATCGTGAGTAAGGATTTTTAAAACAGTGTTCAGTGTTTTTTCTTTAAGTTAAAATTCACAGTAAAGTTACGAACATGAACAAGGTGAGTGAATTACTGAAAACTTCATTTAGTAACAGGACTCTAAGTGAAAATTTTCAGATAAAAACAATAGGTAGGCCACTGAATCTGAAGCAGCAAACAAAAAATCGATGCCGTAAATTTAATCCGGATATTTATCAAAAGAACAAATGGATTTGCGACTGTGATGAAAACAATGCAGTTTTTTGTTTTCCTTGTGTGTTATTTGGGGGAGATGTCCATTTGTGTAAGACTGGAATAACTGATATTGGGCATTTATGGTCTAAAATGAAAGTGCATGAAACATCGAAGCGACACATGGACAATGTTCTGAGTCTTTCATTTCTAGGCAAAACCAATATTCAGGACAAATTAGATTCGCAGTATAGGCAGTTAACAGCCATAACAAACAAGTAGACAAGAACAGGTATATATTGAACTTAATTATAAACTGTATTCGGTTCTGTGGTGCTCTGGAGCTGGCTCTTAGGGGTACGACGAATCTGACGCCTCTCAAAATAAGGGGTTTTTTCGTGAGTTCATTCAGTTTAGTGCGGAGTTGGATAAAGAACTTCAAGTGCATCTCAGTCAGTCATCAGTATTCAAAGACATTTTTAGGACTGTTCAAAACGAACTCCTGCAGTGCATGTTGGAAGTGTATCACGAGGAAGTTCGCAAACAAATAAAGCGTGCGGATTATGTTGCAATAATCGCGGATGAAACCACTGATGCGTCTTGCGAATTTCAGTTGGTTATTGTTTTGCGATACATTGTTTATGGAACCCCCGGCCACGCCGTGGCTCATTGGTTAGACCGCTTGGCTCTCACCAAGGCGGCCCGTTTTCGATCTCAGGCGACCGCAAAGTGAGATTTGTGATGGACAACACGGCGTTGGGGGGTTTTCTCCGGGACCTCCGGTTTCCCCCGCCATCCCATTCCACCGGTGCTCCATCTTCATCTCATGTATCATCAGTGTCACCGCCTGCGGTGCCGTATGTAGTAAAAGCGGGCGTTAAACACTACACACTTATGGAACCCCCATTGAAAGATTTTGGAATTTTGTTAATCCAGAAGGTCAGAATGCTCAGTCTATCTCGGAGTGTATTCTGAAAGAAATCGAACCCTTAATTGGAGATGACCAAGCAAAACTAATAGTTTAGAGTTACGATGGTGCAAACGTTATGAGTGGCGAGTCAAACGGAGTACAGAGATTAATAAAAGACAAATACCCAAATGCGCACTACATTCATTGCTATGCGCACCAGTTAAACCTTATAATGTCTACTGTAGCCTCAATTAATCGCAAAGCCCGCATCTTCTTTGCACATCTTTCAGGCATTTCTTCTTTCTTTTCAAATTCGCCACAAAGATCGAAAGTGTTGCATAGCATAATTCAGAAAAGCTTACCCCGTGTGTCTCTCACAAGATGGAATTACCATTCGCGAGTAGTAAAGGATATTTATGAAAACAGGAAGGAGCTTATTACTGTCATGGAAACAATTGAAACGAGTGAGAACATAAAATTACCCTCTACTATTGAAAAAGCTGGTTCATACAAACAAAGACTGCAAGATAGAGACTTCATTTTCTGGCTATCGTTTTTCTATAAGATAATGCCTCATGTGGACATACTTTTTAATCAATTTCAAAAGAAGACAACTGAACCAACCAAGGTAAAACAAGACATTCATAACTTTGAAACAATAATGCAAAACATCAGAGATGACATTGACTCCATCAGTCAGGTTAGTTTTGAAAATGACGAAACAATGCCTTACAAGAGAGCAAGGGTTGATGATCATAACAAAAAGCAAAATGCTTTGGAGGTGTGTGATGCCATATTTTGTGAAATAAAATCACGTTTTCAGTTCACTGGGCACCTAATTGCAACCAACTTATTTTATGTAAGCCAGTTTGACAATTATGTAACACATTTCCCAGACAAATATCTTGAAATTACGGACACATATACATTTCTGGAGAAAAGAAAGTTGAAGGGAGAGCTTCAAGTGTTCTATGCTAGGCCTGAGTTGAGAGCAGTTTCCGGCGCGGTTCCGTTTCTTTCGCTGATTCTAGAGGATGAACTCTGTGCTACTTTTGAAGAGACTGTTAAAGTTTTGAAACTGTTAATCACTATCCTATCTCGACATCAGAAGCTGAGCGGTGCTTTTCAATGCTCAAGGGGATTAAAACTTTTCTACGAAACACAATGAAAGAAGAGCGATTGAGTGCCTTAGGAATGCTGTCCTGTGAAAAGCTGTTCATGTGCAAAATTGACAATTTCAATTCAAAGGTGATAGATTTATTTGCCAACAAGAAGGAGCGACGAATGGATTTTCAATACCATTCCTACTAATTCATTTGAAGCTGAGTCATGGAGTTGCTGCTTTCGGTGAGTACAATGCTTTTAATTTTTAAAAGTTAGTAATTTCATTAAACCATTTTTAAAAATTCATATTACTCATTTTGCAGTGAAAAATTGCATCTTGTGTGTGCGTGCATGTGTGCTTGCTCGTATGTGTTTGTGAGTGTGAGACAAAGATTTTTCGAGTTTGTTTCGTTTTATTTCATTGCGAGGAAATTTATGGCTAAAGCAATAACAATAATTGTCTCTCTATCACGAAATCGTACACGAACGCTTCGTATCACATTCTCCATGAACTGTATTATCAAACTGTTACTGTACTCGTTACACCTGTGCGTAATAAGAGTACGAATGTAATAAATATGTATTTCCGTTTCCCTGTACGCTCTGTATGGTACAGTATATTATAAAATAGTTTGGATTATTGATAAAATTACCTAAATCGTTCGTAATTGGTGCACATATTTATATTTTAACAACCCTTATTTATTTATGGCACCATCAATACAATACCTCACCGGCCGCCCCTGATATTGTCATCATTATTTCACCCTATACAGGTGTTTAGCAGCGTCTTCAATAAAACTGAAACTTTTAGAATTAGGTCCATGGTTTGTTTGAATGGTGTAAGACAAAAACATCGGATGTAAGTTCGTATACAAAACATGGTATTTAAGCTCAACACTTTCTTATAAAGCGATACCAAAAATTATATTACCTCAAACTACCCTAAACAATGAAATATGTAGTTATTTTAACTGTTTTATCAAAATAAGCTGTAAATAGTTTCATTTCAATGCATATCTTTAAGATGCGTACTTAATAAAAATTAACATCTTGAATTTTCTGCGAATAGTCTATGAAGATTTTAATTCTCTTTGGAATTTTTTATTAATTTAAATAACTGCTAAACCGTGAGATATCTATTCCAAATATACAGCGCTCTTTAAATAACAGACTTTATTTTATAAAAAATTTGAGCCATTATCCCTGTTATAGTCTAAAAATTTAATATTTCATTATATTTGAAATGCACGTCTTTTTTGTCGCGATTAATGGAATTTCAGGACTAGTATGGTAAGATTTGTTACATAGTAATAAGTGATAATTAATAGAGAAGTAAAAGTAGCATTTCAAAAATAATCACAGATTAAGTTTAGTTCACTTTAATAGAAGTCAACGTTATATAATTATAATATAAGTAAAAAATATAATGTCCAAAAAGACTAAAAGTAAAATTTTATATTTCTGAATACTTCTTGTTTTGATTTATTTCCCCTAAATAATTATAAAAGTAGAGGTATGAGCTTTTTATTTTATTTAAAATCATAATAAGGAAACCAAACTTTAATAACAGAAGGTATATGGTTCATATGGATAGATAAATTTAAGCTGTTAGTGTGTTTTTATAACTGGGGTTATATCTCAGTAATGATGGGGAAGTATAAAAGGATGGCTTTAGTCACGGAAAGATTATGTCTGCAACAAGTGGTGATACAGGTTTCGTAAGTGTTTGTGAAATTGGAGGTTAATAAAAGAGAAATAGAGGTAGTAAGGATATTTGATTATTTCGGGACAAGGTTGAGTTCAGATGGCAGCTGGAAAGAACAAAAAGGTATGTCTGCGACAAAAGGTAAAATGATCATAAGGGTGATAAGATCATGCTATGGTAAACTGCCAGATATAAATGTAAGTAGTAGGAGAGGATTTATACAGCAATAGTAGAAAATAGAATGTTACATGGATCAGAGGTTTGGGGAGTAGGTGAGGATTTGAGAGACACTGATAGAGTACATAGATCCTTTTGTAAATATATATTGGGATTACTGATAGCATCACCTAATGGGGCAGCACAATTAGAACTAGGCAGGCATTCTACTAAAATTAAAGTTTTGTTAAGGGAAATGAAATATTTATACAGAATCGCGAACTAGGAAGATGGCATTATTATTAAAGAATGTTTTCATATTCAAAAGAGAAGTAACTGGGGTGGGTCTTGGGCACATAAAATGTATGACTTGTTGAAGCAGATAGGTATGAGTCATTCTTGGATAAATGCAGAGTATGGGCATAGAGGCTTCTGGAAAGAAGTTAAGCTAAGATTAGAAGATATTGACAGACAAGACATTTTTGCCAATACAAGTGACAAAAGCTCACTGAGATTATATAGAGAAATAAAAAAACCTGGGGAAGGGAAGGATATATAGATAAATGTAGTAAGTTAGGGCGAGAAGGTTTTGCTTGGGCGAGAACAGGAGTGAGAAACTTGAGAGGTATAGGTCAAAAGAGGGAGCTAGATAAATGTCCATTGTGTGGAGAAGAGAATGCAGATCACCATTGTATATTAAATTGTGGTCAAACAAATATATGGAGAGAGCAGGCCTGGTTACGTAAATGGTTCAATTTGGGGGCCAAAGTAGTAATTAGAACAATTTTTGTCACTAAAAGGGGAAAACAGGAGAAATATAGGGAGTTATTTAGGGAAAGTTAAAGAGAGATAACTACGAACAATTATTAACAGAAAAATATAGAGCAGGATAGGTGAAATGTAAAAATGTGTAAAAAGGAGTAGAGGGCCTCCAATACACAAAAGCTAGGGTTAGGTGTACGGGGACCGAATTATTATTCAGTGGTGGGCAACATGATAGGATCTTCAGGATTTAGGAACATATGGCGCTTTTCAGTATTGATTTTATAATTTTAATCTTGATTTTGTGTTTCCATTTGATGTTGTAAACGGAGAGATGAGAAATAAATTACAAATTTAAAAAAAATGGTGAAGGTTCAGCACGTTCGAGTTTATTCTACCTTAGATGAGGCTCGACAGATTTATGGGCGGAGGGAATTTTCGGGAATGGTTTTGGCACGGCATATTGTAATTTAAATTAAGAAACTATGGTAAATTATTGCATGTAATGCCTTTCAGTATAACAAATACAGCAACTTTGACAAAATTAGGTAGTATTAACATGAAAGAGTCAGTGATTGAAAGGACACTGTCATATTAATTTAGAATTCAAGGTCTACCAGATATAGACAGTTTTAATGTGTACCTGAGATGTAGAAACGGAAACAAGGATGTTATCCGTAGGAATATCTACTTACTTGACAGACGAGACAGTTGGGCCACCTGGTTTTTGTTAATTTTGTGATTGTGTTGATCTCAGCCAAATAACTAGAGCAAATGACCAAGGCATCACATGTTTGCAATTAGAATTAATATAAATAATATAAACACTGGTTTATGTCAGGATGATACATTAAAACTGATTCTATCTAACCCCGTACAGAATATATTACATAAACAAAAATGTGCAGCTTACCTTGAAAATGTCGAGCTCTGCAGATTCGTTAAGTGACCCCAAGACGTAAGTACCCACTTGAAGTAAACCTCGCAGGTCGTTGAAGGGCAGGTTAATGTATGGTCTGGTAAGTGAAGAGATGAGGGCCGCAGAGTAAGCACCCAAAAGCACCACAGCCATGACGCAAGCAGAGAGGTATACCAAGCGGCATGAAAGTGACCGTGGGCTGAAATCTTGACCTAATCAGAAATCATTTACAACTGATATTTTACTATAAATTTATGTATTTTTAAAATATTACACATTCTCTGTAATTTTAAAGATGAGATTTACACATGATACATTGATAAATACAGGGCTTCGTATTAGCTATTCACCACATAAACATTCACTTTAAAAATACATTAAATATTTATTTGTTCCATTTATATCCCCACCTCTAACTCCACTGGTCATATCGAAGGTGTTAACTCGTATTCGTTGTATTTTAATCATTAGATCACGTACACATTCGTACTTACATTCATACTTCCAAACTCTGCGAAAGATGGAGAATTATCTTGGTCAGAGAAAAATCCGCACCCCCACCGCCGGCAATCAAACACGGGACCCCTATCACGACAGGCAGGTGCCCTACCAACCGAACCACGAGGCCAGACAAAGATGTATTGATTAATTTTTACTAAGGTTTTATAATTACATGTTAGTTAAGCAAATCTTGCAAAGTTTTAATTTCAAAAATTAATGAATTAAATATTTTACAGAAATTTTCTTTGGGTATTAAATCTTTATTTTTAACTGTACAACGTTAAGTAGTCCATTGCACATCAAGATTTTTCAAGGAGTAAATATTCTTCTATCAATCTCTGAACTACAGTGTGATCCATATAAACCTGAACCACTTCAATAGGCCATACATTTTGAACCAATAATAGGACACCCGTGCAAATTTGGGAGAATATAATACACAATTGGGAGATTACATTACACTATTTACATTCTCAGAGAAAATGTTGGAAGTGTCCTCCACCAGCATCTATACATGTTTACACTTGTCTCACCATATTCTCTGAAGTTTTACGGAGAGTATCCTCGCCAATGTTACTCATTTCTATTCGAATGGATTCCTTGAGAACATCAACTGTCCATGCCCTATTCTTGTACCATCTATTTTAGACACCCCCACAAGAAAAAATCCGGTGACGCTCGGTCAGGAGATCTGGGGTGGCCACAGACCTTTTGAGATTATTCGATTATCAAAGAAACTGGTTATAAGTTCCATGGTGTCGTTAGATGTATAGCACATTGCTCCATCTTGCTGGAAATACCTTCTCTCAATTCGATATCATCCAGCTGCTCCACAAATGTATTGAAGATACCCATATAAACTTCAGTGTCTACAGTCGTATCAAAGAATATGGAACCAACGATCCTGGAAGCTGACACCGCGCAATATACTCCAATCTTTTCTTTATGCAGTGGGGTGTCCTGGATCATTCGAATCAAAATAAGTAACATGGGCTAGGATACCCTCCGTAAAACTTCAGAGAATATAGTGAGACGAGTGCAAACATGTATAGATGCTGGTGAAGGACACTTCCAACATTTTCTCTGAGATGTAAATAGTGTAGTGCAATACCCCAATTGTGCATTATATTCTCCCAAAGTTGTACGTGTATCCTATTATTCGTTCAAAAGTTATGGTGTATTGAAGTGGTTCAGGTATATATGGGTCGCACCGTAAATTCACTTTAAAAGTATATTAGAGATGTATTGATTGAGTTTTTACTAGGGTTTTATAATTACATATTAGTTACGCAAATCTTGCGAGGTTTTAATTTCAAAAATTAATGAATCAAATACTTTTTACAAAAATTTACTTTGCGGATTAAATCTTTAGTTTTAACTGTGCAACGTTAAGCATTCCATTGAAAATAAAAGATCTTTCAAGGAGTAAATATTCTTCTGTCAGTCTCTGAACTATACCTCTTGGAAAATTAATGATTAGGCCATTTGTGCAAAAGTTTGTATACTCCAACTAACTTGAGATGGCAGCTGAGTAAAGATGTGCACTAAAAGAATTAATTCCTGAAAGGATACTGAGGATGATTTTATACATGTAGAGCTATTGATGGTACATGTATCAACTACTCCATATGTATAAATCATCTCCAGTCTCCTTTCAGGATTGGTAACAGACTAATTCTTTTAGTGCGCATCTTTACTCAGCTGCCACCTCAAGTTAATTGTATTATAAGCGAAATTTATTGTTATACTTATTACTGAAAACAAATTGTTACAGGCTGGTGATTCACAATGGATTTGCTTTCAATCTCAAAGTAACTTTTAATATTGCATTAGTTACTTTCTGAATTAATGGAGAGGGGCATGGAATATAAATAAAAAGATATTAGCGCAATAACAGCCATGGAGATCTTTAACACAACTGCAGGACAAATGTAACCATTGGTAACATAAAACAAATGAAGATGTAATGCAGTAACCGCAACTACAACACATTATGACTTTCATAAATAAATTCCAGGTACAATGCAAATAATATATTCAACGCCTGAATCCATACAGAATATCGGACGCTATTTATGCTTAGCTGCCACCTCGTAGAAAAACATCCTTGGGGCATTCAAAGAAGAGAGGGATTTAAAATTCCAAAGTAAAAAAGTGAGTGGGAATTACTAACAGAATACTGAAGCATCTGGAATTCAATATTGGAATCATAAAACTGAAATATATATTGGGAATCAGCAGGAAATACATATAAGAGCTTGTTATATTGACAATGACACTAAAGTTATATTCAGATGTTCACATACACATGTCATAGATTCACTCGACAATTGCATATCTGTATTTTAAAGCTTTTTCTGTGTAATTCATATTATTTACACTAAACATTTACAGAACTAATTTAATTACACGTTTCGTATATTTAATATAGGTATAGCGGATTGCAGGAGGCTGAAGCAATGACCAAGACTTTGGAAAGTGCATCATATATAAGTTTGAAATTTAATAACGTTTAGGACAAATAAACTTCAGACAACGAAAAAAATTATAGAACAACTCACATTAATGAAAGGAATATGTAACGGGATTGTATTTGTTTGTCCTCCACTCGCAGCCGATAGGATGCACGCCAACTTTTTGTAAGATCCAAGTCGAGTTTTGATCAAATAAGAGTCATGAGATCTTTTCTCAGGTGTGGATGCGGATTTTTGGTGACAGAAATAAAATTTATATGAGTCCAATTTTGTAATATATTATTTAA
Source organism: Mantis religiosa (assembly GCA_030765055.1). Taxonomy (NCBI): domain Eukaryota; kingdom Metazoa; phylum Arthropoda; class Insecta; order Mantodea; family Mantidae; genus Mantis; species Mantis religiosa. Next base: position 206,056,815 of record CM060951.1, on the reverse strand, counting down.
TTATATAATATGAACTACGATTCACTCGTTTCTATACAAATATCGAATAACTCTTTTTGAATGTTATTAACTTTCCTTTACAATTATAATCACCGCAACATCTTTCATCGTTCTGAAGCAAGACTCAAGATTATCACACTTTTCTTTTCAAGATTATTGATTTTCTTGTCACTATAGATACTTATGCTTTATTTTGTGATTGGCCGATCCACTGGCACGTCATCACATCACGTCATACCACGTCACACCACTACTACTTCGGCCAATCACACAACTACATACATTTTTTGTATATTTGTAATTCCTCCGAACACAAAAATACTGTTACAAATGCCCCTCTTCGAAATATATGGAAAATAACCAAATAAAGGAATTAACAATCTGTTTCCATATATTTCGAAGAACAGCCCCAATTAACAATTTCGTTTACACCAATATTACATAAATATAACTTACATAACATATAACAGTAAACATACATTAACTGAAATATAATGATAAAGGAACATTTAACAACTTAGCATTGCTATAACAATTTTTTTTAAATATATATCTTTGTCTTTATGAGTAGGGTGTGCCCCACCCCAAATTTGCATTAAAGTATTTTTATAATTAACAGTTTTAAATTATTTAAAATGAACAAAATATAGTACAACAATATAAAGAATATTTTAACATAACAATTTGTAAACGAATATATATAATTAAAATGAATAACTGAAATTTTAACAAAATTATATATACAATTTATATACAAAAGAATTCTCTGTTTTGTTGTTCATGTTGGGTGATTTGCCCACATAATTAATCTTTTTAGCTGTCCTGTATCTATGAAAAAGTTCATACTCATAACTTTTGAACAGTTACTGTGATACATTTTCCTCAGTTGGCTAACCTGATCTTTGCAAGCATCCAGAACTTGATAAATACATCTTTTGTTTTTATGTATATTATAACGTTCTTTGAAGTTTAGTTTAGTAGTGTGTTCAAATCTTAAAGAAAACATTAACAACATTACCTTGTGTGGTGTATCATACATGTGACCACTATGATTTTCATTGTGTGTTTGTGTTTGTGTGAACATTTCGTGTACGTATACATTACAGTTCACATCAAAATACCTATTGGTTGAACCTACAACATATATATTCTGATAAGCACCTGTATTATAACATTCACTGTTTGGTAAGTCAACATTTGTCTGTAAATTTCTTATTTCTTGCTTCACAATGTCCTGACATAACCTAGTTTCCTGAATTATTTCTCTTAATTCCATAATTTCCTGTCTATCTTCGTTCTTATTCTGTTGTATTGTTTGCAATAACTTTTCCATATTCTCTTTACATTCTTTTCTTCCCTCTCTAATTTCTTGTGCTATCTCACCTTTCAAATCCTGTTTTAACTTTTGTGACAAACCAACCTCTAAATTGCATACACCTTCTGCCAATTCCTGTTTTAAGTTAACATCTAACTCATTCATTTTCTTAGTTAAATCATTTACATTTTGTTCTAACTCTGATTTCAATTCTGACTTTACATGACTCAACTCTGATTTTAAATCTCCCATTCTAGAATCCAAATTACTCATTTCAGATTTTACATCTCCTATTTCTGATTTTACATCTCTCATTTTAGAATTTAAACTACTCATTTGTAATTTTAAATCATTTGCATATTTTTTTAACTCTGATTTCAATTCTGATTTTAAATCTCCCATTCTAGAATCTAAATTACTCATTTCAGATTTTAAATCACTCAACTCTGATTTCAACATTTTCGTTATCCTTTCTAACATTAACTCGTTATCTTTGCTTAATCATGCATCCTCCCTACTCATTCCTACACTATCAGTAACTTCTCCTTCCACTATTATTTCTTTTCTACTCGCCATCTTTTTAACTATTTTCTGATTTCTTAGCAACATAAGTCTACTACTACTATTTTTTTTAATTTCACTCACTTAAACCAGTTCTCGTTTTCTTCTTTCTTCTCTCTTCTTTCTTCTTTCCTTTTATATTCCCACGGAGCTGTACGATGCTTTAATCTCCTCTTCTTTATCCTATTCGGCCACACGTTGCTGCGCCATTTGTAACGGGATTGTATTTGTTTGTCCTCCACTCGCAGCCGATAGGATGCACGCCAACTTTTTGTAAGATCCAAGTCGAGTTTTGATCAAATAAGAGTCATGAGATCTTTTCTCAGGTGTGGATGCGGATTTTTGGTGACAGAAATAAAATTTATATGAGTCCAATTTTGTAATATATTATTTAATTATATAATATGAACTACGATTCACTCGTTTCTATTACAAATATCGAATAACTCTTTTTGAATGTTATTAACTTTCCTTTACAATTATAATCACCACAACATCTTTCATCGTTCTGAAGCAAGACTCAAGATTATCACACTTTTCTTTTCAAGATTATTGATTTTCTTGTCACTATAGATACTTCCGCTTTATTTTGTGATTGGCCGATCCACTGGCACGTCATCACATCACGTCATACCACGTCACACCACTACTACTTCGGCCAATCACACAACTACATACATTTTTTATATATTTGTAATTCCTCCGAACACAAAAATACTGTTACAAATATAAAGTAAAAACCTAAAGCACATAACAAGTTATTTAAAACAAACTACTTTCTAAGGACATAAAATATTTTGTGTCTTACGATTTTGCATATCTTTTAAAGTTTACAACTAATAAAAACGTACGTCCAAATAATGTAAATTCCCTTTTGGAGGAAGGGAATTGAGTTTTTCATGATTTTCTCTGATTATCTAAATGAATAATGTGGTTGCTTCTTTTCTATAACAAATTTCATTTCCCTTATTTCCTATCACTTTTAACTATTTTGTTATTTAAACAAGTTATTTAAAACCCTTGCATCATCTATAGATATATCACAGCAGATTTACATATGTTGTATAATTTATTATTTCTTCAATTCTTCTTGGAAAGCAAGCAGGTGAAAAGACGATTAGAAATCATTTCTATAGATACGTGGACGACACTTATGTAATTTGGCCACATGGATCAGACACGTTGTCTACCTTTCTTGCGCATCTCAACAGCCTTCGACCTCAAATAGTTTGCCATTGAAGTGGAGAAGGATGGAACTCCTCCACTCCTGGACATTCTTGTTTCAAAAAACAGCAACGGTACACTGGGGCATGCTGTATACCACAAGGCTACACACACCGATCTCTATCTGAATGCTCATAGTTTCCATCATAAGTCTCAACGACTGGGAGTTCTCAATACGCTGGCCCACAGAACTTTGTCTATCTCTGATCACAGCCACTTAAAACAGGAATTACAGCACCTGAGACTCACTTTCCGTCAAAACGACTACTCCGAATATGACGTTGAAGCCTCGATCACCAAAGCTAGGAAAGGGAAACCTGTAATACAGCAAGCGTCAGATAAACCTACCGCTACAGCCTGCATCCAGTTTACCGACAACCTATCCGGCAGAATCAGCAGAATTCTCGCCAAATACAACATAAGGACCATCCACAAGCCACCTCCGAAGATTAAACATCTGTTGACACCAGTGAAAGACAAACTGAACTTCCAAGTTCCGGGAGTGTACCGCATTACCTGTGAATGTGGGACACCGCATATAGGACAAACCGAAGGACATCGCTACCAGAATAAACGAACATGAACGGAGCATTCGTTTAACGCAACCTGAGAAGTCAGGGTTGGCAGAGAATTGTTTTGATAACGACCATAGAGTCAACTTTCGGGAGACGATTATCTTGGCAATATGCAACAGTTACTGGGAGCGGAGAATTAAGGAGGCTCTGGCCATTTTCTCCGAGAGGTGCCTGCCTAATCGTGATGCTGAAATGAAATGTGTAGTGTTTAACGCCCGCTTTTACTACATACGGCACCGCAGGCGATGACACTGATGATGCATGAGATGAAGATGGAGCACCGGTGGAATGAGATGGCGGGGAAACCGGATATCCCGGAGAAAACCCGCCCCAGTGCCGTGTTGTCCACCACAAATCTCACTTTGTGGTCGCCTGGGATCGAACCCGGGCCGCCTTGGTGAGAGCCAAGCGGTCTAACCACTGAGCCACGGCGCGGCCAATCGTGATGCTGGTTCACCCCTCTTGGAAACAGGCCTTAAAATGGAAATCCGTCGATTTAAGCAGCACACATCTATACAGTTTGTCTGTGACATATCTACATAGTCTAAAGGGGCAGCGCAATTGGAACTGGGCAGGCATTCTCTTGTCGAGGGCAATGTAATATTTATACAGAATCACTAACTTGGAGAATGAAAATATTAGTAAAGAATGTTTTCATACTCAAAGGAGAAAATAACTGGGTAAGGTCTTGGGCACATAAAATGAATGACGTGTTCAAGCAGATAGGTATGGGTCATTCTTGAATAAATGCAGAGTATAGGTATAGAGGCTTCTGGAAAGAAGTTAAGCTAAGATGAGAGGATATTGACAGAGAAGACATTTTTGCCAGTACAAGTGACAAAAGCTCACTCAGGTTATATAGAGAAATAAAATCAACCTGGGGGAGGGAAGGATATATAGATATAAGTAGTAAGTTAGGGCGAGAAGGTTTTGCTTGGGGAAGAACAGGAGTGAGAAAATTAAAAGGTATAGGTCAAGAGAAGGAGCTAGATAAATGTCCATTGTGTGAAGAAGAGAATGCAGACTACCATTGTATATTATGTTGTAGTCAAAGATATGGAGAGAGCAGGCCTGGCTACGTAAATGGGAGAATTTGGGGGGCGAAGTAGTATTTAGAACAATTTTTGTAAGTAAAAGAGGAAAAGAACAGTACAAATATAGGGAATTGTTTAGGAAAAGTTAAAGGGGAATGGCAAAGAAAACTTAAGAGAAAAATGTAGAGTAGCATAGGAGAAATGGCAAAATTGTAAAAAGGAGTAGAGAGCCTCCAATACACAAAAACTTAGGGTTAGGTGTATGGAGACCGAATTATTATTCAATGGTGGGCAACATGATAGGATTTCCAGGATTTAGGAATATATGGCATTTTCCAGTATGGATTTTATAATTGTAATCTTTATTTTGCATTTCCATTTTATGATGTTAAAGGAAAGATTAGAAATAAAAAGCTACGTGGTTATTTTTGAGGAGAACACATTCAGACCTTGTTGGGACTTCTTTTCAGCAAACGAATTTCTGGAGTGACCTGTGAAGGCGATTGCTTGCAGAGCGTTGTTGGAAACTGATGCCCCGGGTAGGCTAAGAGATTGTTAAGTATCAATCGTTAGCAGACAGATGGCGCGGAAGCCGGTTTGTTGGTATGTTCTTCTTGGCTCGGCCATGGCAGTCTTATCTGAGTCACCTCTGATGGGTCGAGTTTTGCCGGCTCCGCCAGAGGGATGTCCCTCTGAAAATCATATCGGTCTGACCGGGCCATCAAATATGGAATCGTTGCTTTCGACCGACATCCATGCGAGCTGTCGCCGTCTATGGCTGGTTCCGCCTGAGATGAACACAAAAGATCCGCGATGAGAGATATGTTCTCGTTCCTTGGTTTCTCATTTATACACAATGTTCATTTTTATTCGTTATCTCTCGCCCTCCGATTGAGCAAGAATGACACAGTTGACTGGTGAGTCTATCATAGTTGACTCATAGTTAACTGATGAGTCTATCTTGACATCACAGTGCCTTCTACAGAGAAAAAGCGGTAATTTTTTCGAATCAGTAATCAAATTGCAGCGGTCTGAGTGTGTTTGCGCTAGTAGCTAGTAGCTAGTACAACCAGCTTCCCCTGGATATGAATGCAGAGCACCGCGTCTTCAGGATTGTATGCTGCTTCCGCACTGGCATTAAAATTGTTGCGAAATATAAATATAATTTAAGTCGCTACATAGAGGGGTTTATGCAACGCTATACGGCATTCAGACAAGTCCCTCGGAGCGTAATGTTGTCAAAAGTGTCCAGGTATCGTCAAACTGACATACTTTTGTTTGTAACATAAACGTCTTACGTTTTATCAGTATACGATATAAATTTGTATCATTCTCGTGCTTAATTAAAATGTCTATTAATGTTGGTATCCTTATGTCTTTTAAAACAAATAGGTGCATCAAACATTTCCAATATACAGGATCAGTTTTTCGCAAAAAGAGAGACACTGGACGCTATAAAGTGACTGGTCCCAATCTAGAAGTAATAAATAATGTTATGACAGAAAGGCCTCAAGCATACCTTCTCGCAGGAAAGGAAATATAAGAAAATGGACACATAAGACTATGTACTAGAGATATTTTCTTGTTTAGACTTGGATATAAGCTTTGTACATATTGAAACACTAATTTATTTTTCATTCCTAGAACATGTTCTGCTAATTTTCGGGTTTGTAATGAAGTTACATTGTGAGGAAGCTGTGGGTGATAGAAAAGAATTGAGATCAAATTGAAATATTTCTATTTTATGTGACAGGTTTACAATATGCATATATGTCAACTATAACAGAAAAACAGATGTTCATTGTGAAATAAGTGTTCATTGACTTATCATTTCGTATATTCTTCATGGTATACTTTTATGGCTGCATAATTAGCTTTGCAGTGCAATCATTTCAGTATATAGCATTTTAAAAACCGTTATCGTATCCACGCACCAGGCGAAATTATGCTCCTTTATATTACGCGGGCAGACCCACCTCTCAAATAGTATATTTACCTACCGGTAGAAAGAGGCTTCAAAGCTGCTGTCAGCACATTGAATACGATAGCAAGCCTCTAGGGGAATCGTGTATAAACTCGCTCCATCAGCGATGCTATCGATGACATCAAATTTTGCGCGTAAAATTACATATAAAAATGAACACCGCGTATAAATGGTAGATGGGCTACTTTTAGACATATTTTTTAAAAGTGGCCTAGAAATATAAATCTCTTTCGAAATTCTATATAGAATGTTTTAGTAGAATGCAATGCTTTCTTGCTAAGGAGTAAAGAAACTAATTTCTAAATGTAAAATTGAAGTAGGTTTACCTTTAATAGAACACTAACAGCATATAAACTTGCTATAACTTACTCATGGCTCTAGACAAAGTTGACTTGAATGTGGAGAGAATAATAAATGCTAACATTAATTCCAAATTTAATCTATACAAAGAAAACTTATCTGAATTCACGTGGGTTCGAAATTTATTGCAGTTTGCAGTTGATAACAAGAGGCGGAGAGTAAATCACTTGCTAACTGTTTTCCAATGAAGCTGCAGTGCTTGGCAAAAACGCAGAGTAATGGATTATTTCCACACGTTTTACAACAATTTATTACCAAGATAACCCAGTTTCAGGCAAGTGTTATTTAGATTATTGTTAATTACTCCACTTGCGGATAACTTGTTCCCTTTCCGCTTCTATTGCATACGATTTCAAATAAAATGTAGGCATGTTAGCAATACGGGAGTAGAAACTTTCTTTAATACTCTCTGAATCTCCCCAAAAGGCATTTTAGATAAATTTCCAGAACAGTAGGGCCACGCACAATCATCTCCTGTCATTAAACGCCAGTGACGGCTCCTTGTGGAGAAAAATTAAAATTCTGACTAAACAAATCGGAGAAACACCGCTATTATGTATAAACAAAAAATGGTATACTTCACAAAAAGAGGTTTTCGTGTTTTCTTAAATATTAAAGAACAATTCAAACCAAATCCTAGATCTGATGCACAGTTCTCAAGGGGAGCGTACGATAAAATGTTCAAAAAATCTAATTTTTTAATTGTTTTGTAAAATAGTATATCGTGTTAGCTATCAAACACCAAAATATTATGACTGTACGTGGTCTGTATGTACCTTTAAAAAATTAAATGGCCTAGTGTTGCATAGTAGCATAGTAGCAACACATAGTCTTCCATCAGCTGTCTTGGAATCTATAAAGCCCACATACCAATTCTTAGCACACCCAGACTTGCTAACAAATGTCTCTATGGAGATACACAAAACCGAAATGAAAGCCTCAACAGTTTCATATGGAAAAGGTGTCCCAAAACATCATTTGTGTCTTCCATAGTGGTGAAAGTTGCTACATTCGATGCTGCAATTGTGTTTAATGATGGGAATGTTGGCAGAAAGAAAGTTACGCATCAGTTGGGGTATCAACCTGGCGTGTTTATGGAAACAATTTTACAGAGTATCGACAACATTCGCATCGCTGGTGCAGAAAGAGCTATGAAATTAATGCAGAAAGAAGCAAGACAGAAGAGGAATTTAAAAAGAAAGGCTGAAGAAGACCAGAATGAGGATACAGACTATGGATATGGGAAGCTCTGACTTAAAATTAAAATGCAGACTGAAAAATACTTATTGTATTTTTAATTGCCTTTCCACGTAACTTGCATTTTCTACAACTTAAACCCATTTTTCTCTCAAATTACTTCATCTACAGTAATGCAATTTAGCACACAGCTTTCTTATGCCACAATGAACATTTTGTTGGTTCTAGAATTTAAGATTAAGCTCCAGATGGAATGTGATGATAAAAAATATACGAAATTATTTTAATTTTTAAATAATGCATATGATTAACATTTTTTTTTTATTCTATAAAGCTTCAATAAGAAATCTAAATCCAAGAAATTCATTTCTAGTGTGTTTTAAAATAACATACCAAATTTCAGAAAGATAGCATATGTGAATTTTTTTAAAAAAAATGGGCTTAAGTTTGTAAATATCTCTGAATATGGACAAAATATTTAGCATTAGTTATAAACAATGGAAAATTATTTTAAAAAATGTGCATATTAACTCTATTATCTTAAATGAGTATACTAAGTTTCACTTCTCTAACTTCAAAACTTTGGATGTTATGGCCCTGAATATTTGCATACGTCCTCCCTCAAGGCAGGTAAACGAAATAGTATCCAGTCCATTGCAACTGTCTCCTGAAATATTTTATTTCACTCTAGCACAAGCTCTAAATGGCTGGCCCCGTAGCTCAGTCGGTAGAGCACCTGCCTGCCGTGCTAGGGTTCCGGGTTCGATTCCCGGCGGTGGGGGTGAGAATTTTTCTCCGACCAAGATAATTCCCCATCTTCCCCAGAGTCTGGAAGTATGAATGAGAGTGTGAATGTGTGCGTGATCTAATGATTAAAAAAAACCAAAGATAACGAGTTAACACCTCCGGTATGTTCCAAAGGAGAACGGCCGCCGATATGACCATAGCAGTTAACAGCAATAAACAGAACTGCAGCGAAGAAGTCGCATGGGCACGACATGTTCACACTGCCACTGGTCAAAGTTTTTTTCCAAGAAAACCTTTGGTCCTGCTAACGCAAATACTCAAATCAATAATTAGATTTTAAAGAAGACTTGTCAAGTTGTTAAAAGTGAGTTATGTTTTATATAAATATAAGTAGCAGGCATGCTTAATTTGTAAGATTTCTCACTCATACTGTGCAGATGTTCACCATTTCTTCCACCTGCCCAGTCTGAGTGAGTAATCTTACAAATTAAGCATGCCAGCAACTCATATTTATATCAATAATTAGAGTTACATATTCCAAGATCCTGGAAACATGCCTTGGTTGCTATGGTGCCCAAAGCAGAATAATCTAAGTCAGACCCACTTCCATATTGACCCTTAAGTCTCCTAACAATATTTTCCAAAATATTCGAACGCCAGTTCCTCTCTCACCTAATTGGTCCTCTACGCCTGCTTATTTCGGACACGCAGTTTGATTTATACCTAACTACTCTTGTCCTCAGCAGCTACATCGAGTTGCAGACTGAATACTTGATGTCTATGAAGACAAATCTGTCTGCTTTGGCCTGTTTCTCGATACAGATAAAGCATTCGATAAAGGCATAATGGACTTTTGTACAAAATAAAATCTTTTGTTAGTGACACCATATTTTAATAATTAAATCCTATCTTTCTGGAAAGTGTAGCGGTTAGGGACTCTTGTAGATAGCCCTACTTCAGGGAGTTGTGACCCTGCCTACGCGAAGCACCAGGTTCCCCTGCCCCGAGGGGTTAGTACCTGGAAAGTGGCCCTTGGCCAGGGATACGGGCGAAGACCTCAGCGGCGGGATAAGCGATAAAGAAGAACTTCCTTCAAACGGTTAGACTGACGGAAGAGGCACCCAATCTTCAGGGAATAAGTGAAGGCCCATCTCCGGGGTAACAAGGAGAAAGTTCTCAACGGCCAAAGAGGGCGGAAGAGCCAACCCTCTGCCCGGGGTTAATACAGGCAGGAGTTTTGTTGAGACGCTCAAAGAGGCAGCCCCTCTCTCAACTTACCTTGCGATACGTTGGTAGCGTGTCCAAGGGACATAATATTACTCATAAGCTCCAAAGAAAAAGCCGGATAGATTCACTTGGTAACGACCAAGCAAAGACAAAGGTTAAGATTAAAGGATTTGAACATCTAAGAAAATCAAAGTAGCAACCTGGAATGTACGAGACATACATCACAAAGAAGATGAACTAGAAGTCTCGTATCAAGGGGAAGCTGATATAATAGAGAAAATAAATAAATTTAACTGTATAACAAGCACAATAAAAACATTAACAAATAAAGCAAGAAAGGACTCTGTAATAAAACTATACAAAACAATGGCAATACCAACTCTGATCTACGGATGAGAAACATGGTTACTAACAAAAAGAAATAGTACGAGAACACAGTCATCAGAAATGAAATTCATAAGAGCAATAGCTGGATATACCAAAATTGATAAAAAAAACGTAGTCAGGATATTAGGACAGAATTAAAAGTAGAAGAAATAAAGAAGAAGAAATAGAAATCAATGGAAAAGATATGTTCAGAGGATGAATAATAATAGAATACCAAAAATAGCCTTAAACTATAAACCTATAGGAAGATGGGCAGACCATTTTGGAGCCGGAACGTGTTAAACAATCCAAAGCCATGAGGTAGAAGAAGATATTTCTGGAATAACATTCTCGGTGAAATGTAACGATGTGCTATCTCCAGTTCAGGAAGTATAAGCAGGAGTGCCTCAAGGTACTGTACTGGCTCCATTCCTCTACTTAATCTTTAGCTCGGATTTTCCTACACAGGATAACCTGCTTATCTCACAATTCGCTGATGATGTAGCTATCCTTAACAAAGGAACTGATATTGCAGCTGCTAGTGAACTACAATCTTTCACGGATAAAGCTGACGAATGGTGCAAAAAGTGGAGAGTAAAGATGAATCCAAAGAAATCCAAATTAGTGAAATTCACCTATAAAAGAAATACTACAAATACCGAAATAAGCTTTGCGAACGAGATAGTGCCACATTGTGGTACAGTTACATGTCTTGGTTTAACCCTCGATTCAAAATTAACCTGGAACGCACATATCACTGATCTTATCAAGAAAATTAGTCATAAAATTAATTAACTGAAATTTCTAATATCAGATACTTCTCGCTAATGAGACCTATTTGAGTATATGGTTGTTCAATTTGGAGTTCAGCATCCAAAACGCAAATCAACAGAATACAGACTTTATAAAATCGGGCTTTGCACCTTGGTACATTCGTAATTCAACATTACACAAAGATCTGCTTACTGCAACAATAGAAGATACCCTTCAGTCCTGCTACACACGCCTCTTCACTTCCTTTGGTGAACATGAAACTGAAATTCTGAGAGATTCCAAAGTAAATGCCACAAGAACGAACACGGAGAAGATTGAAGCGAACACGACACACAGATCTACTCATTTGAAATGATCTCAAAACAGTTTAAATGAGGACAGTCATTGGACTGCAACCTCAATTCACGTTTACTATCCTTTTGAATAATTTTTTCTTTGTTTTGTAAACTAAAAACACTTTGTAGAGGTATAGAAAGTTTTCAATAAATTAAAAAAATTTCAATGTGGAGGGAATCATTTTGCTAATCTCCGGGGAAACAGTAGGCCGGAGAGAGGGAGAGATAAGAACGTGAGGGAGTTAAATTGGAGACAGGCAAGTAGCATGAGTGTAAAAAAGGGTATAACAAAATAGGGTACGTATAGTACACATACGGAGAAAGTTTTATAAAGTTGGAACAGAGCAGTGCATGTAGGCCTTCCTCTAAGGGATGAGGGAGGGATGAGGGAGGGGTACCAAGGAGTGGCCAAAATGGACAAGGAGTGCGCAAGCAAACACAGAGCCCTTAATGATTCTAGATGTAGCACATACTGATGCCATAGCCAGAGTACGCCCGGAAGCTCACACAGAACCGAATCACCACCAGGAAGAAGGACTTAGTGGTTAAACCAAACACCAGAGGGAAGTATATACAAATATAACAATTTGTAACTTAAAACTTACCTTATATTCTAAGAAAATGATGATACTTTACTTATCAATTGTTAGGTATTATTAATACTGCTTTAATTAATGGTTTTAATAAAGACTATAAATAAAAAATTGAATAATTCAAATATTAAAAACTGTTAATGATATTTCTACCCTTAGAAAAATAAAAGACAATTATAATTTTAAAAAATTTACTTAGCATCCTTGGGTTAATAAACATTTTCAAAAAAATTGTAAAGAGTTTGTTATAACTTTAGTTCCTCAAAATTAATATAGTATTAAAAATTTATTGCATTTCTCTAAAAGAGGTAAAATTCCTAATAATAAAATTCTGGTATTTATCAATTTAATTATTTCGATTGTGATAAAGTTTATATTGGAAAGAGAAGACGTAATTTAGAAACCAGAACGAAAGAACATTTTCGTAACATTAAGTATAAACAAATTGATAAATGCCCGCCTCGGTAGCGAGGTGGTACCATGTCTGCCTCACGTTCAAGAGGTCCCGAGTTCGAATCTCGGTCAGGGTGACTTACTTGGATAAGGGTTTTCCCTGAAAGAGGAATGTCAGGTAGCTCTAAGCTCTATGGACTCTGGGCTCATTTGAGCATCATTACACCCACTCCATTCATCGTCCGATGACAACGTTGGAGGACGTAAAATGCAAAACAAAAAAATGATAAATCGGTTGTAGCAGATCATGTTTGGTGATTTAACCATGACATTAATCCCGAAGTTAAATTATTAAAACAATTAAATGGTCCGATAGACTTAAGGATTTGGGAAAAGACATTTATTACATCTCGTGATGCATTTTGAAATACCGGCAGTCGATTCTGTTTTGAAATTTGTTTTATTTTCAGATTTTGGTAGTACTAACAAGAACATAGTGGCATCTAGCACTCGTAACGATGGCGACAGCTTTGTTGTTTCCGGCCGAACCGGACAATTTATAAGAAAAGTATCATCATTTTCTTATAAGATAAGTTTTAAGTTATAAATTGTTATCCCGTAGGGAAGAGGATCCGTCCCCTTCAGCTGCCGTGGTGCGGGCGCTGCGGACCCTTAGCACTCGTGGCACCTCTGACGTTACTAGAGGAACCTCGGGCCGAACTGCCGAGGCCCTCCCTCTGTGAGTTGTTCGGATTGGATTGGTCTCGAGGGAGCAGTGTGTTCCCGATAGGAGATCGGGTACGTCTCCGGACGAGGTTGAGGGAAGCCATATATTCCCGGGTACTAGCCTGAAGAGCTAGTAGAAGGTGTGCTAGATCGCCAGGCGGCTCCACCGAGGTCATATCGGTAGCCTTCACCTTTGGTGTTGGCACACGTAAGTGGCGTATCCACTTCCATCCTTTCTTGTGTCCTTGGACCAGATGGGGGGGGCCCCTTGCTCATAACCCAGGTCTTGTCCTGTGGAAAGCCCCACGGAGGACGTCGGGCGCCCTTTGGGACAGCTCGGATACTCCCTGGTTTTAAGAGGCCCGGGTCTTGGTCCTATGTGTCCACGACAGATGGGAGTAGAACCTCTAGACTCCACTATAAATTGTTATATTTGTACTTATTTGCTTCACTGTTAATAGTTTCACACTTTACGTATTTACCAAAGGGAAATGTTTTCAAGGTGCACAATCGTGCGCTAAACATCCAGAAAGCTGTCGTCAAGTCTTTCAACCCAAAGGAAAATGAAAGGGAACTACAGGGGTACGAACTTAGTAATACAAAAGGAAACAACCTGTTATCACGGGGATACAATGGTCAGAGTTACCGATTCTACGGGAAGCTTATACGTTACCGCAGAGCCAACTGACTCGGTGAGGCAGAAGGGAGGAAAGGCAGTGGGATGTGGTACTTGATGCTTACCTTGTTGACAAAATATTCCGTAGACATAAAGCAAAGAATCGTAGAGGCCGTAGAATGGTGGTCCGTACGCTTCTTCGTTCCCATGACGACGTCCGATGGTATGCATCACGGCCAGGAAGATGCTGAAGAGGAATAAGGTGCCCACTACGGTGATCCAAAGAGAAGATGAGAATGGAATCAAAAAGTCTCTCCAACTGGGATCATCATTGCTCAAGGGACGAACGTATACCTGATAGCTGAGAGAGAAAAAAACATTCGATTTAATAATTATTTTATAACATAGTGGGGAATAATCTTAGCAAGATATAGACTTAGAAGTAATGGACATAGTAAAAGTGCTGGAAGGGTGCATGTCTGATGCGACATTTCTGTTAGTGAATTTACAACATACAGTGAGTATTGCTACTGCGGGGAATTCAGTGAAGCGTTCTGTTATATTCCAGATAAACTGGAGTAATTCAGAAATATGAAGTGATAGTGTGAACCAACAGAAGTCTGAATGAGCGATCAATTCTTTCACAATTATGTCTCATTCCCTTAATCTAATGGCCAAATTAGGCGAATCTAAGTAATTTAAGTACGCTATGAGTTTTACCAACCTTGTATATAGTATGGGAAGAGGGTAGTCCACGTCATTTAGCCGTGATGTCGTCATTGTGAATTCTGCAACAGCTACATCGGCCTCTTTCCGTTGAAGTGTTCCAACCATGCCGCTCCAACTACCATTTACCAATCTTCCATACGTTCTCATCACCCGGTATCTCGTACTGTAAACCAGAGCTGTAAGTTTTGTCTCGCTAACAAATGATACATGGAAATAAATGGAAACACTATGTAGATTATACAGGTTGAATCAATGAAACCCACTAAGAAATTAACAACAGCAAAACAAATAATAGTATTACACAAATAAAAATATTTGTTACTATTAATCCACTTATCTTAAGAAGTTGATGTTAAAACAATTCACTAAAGTCACTGATTTTTAAAACATGGTATAGATATGTTGATGATATTTTTGCTATTGTTCCTGAAAAACAAATTAATTATGCTTTAAAATTACTAAATTTGCAAGATAAAGCTATAAAATTCACATTAGAAACTGAAATTAATGGATTTCTTCCTTTTCTAGATTTGAAAGTAATAAGAAATGATAACAAATTAGATTTTGGTATTTCTAGGAAATATTGATAATTACATAAAAATAGAAGTTTCAATCCTTTTTCACATAAATTTGCTGTTTTAATAGTTTGATTTATAGATTAATAAATACACCCCTGAATAAAGAAGAATTTAATAAAGAATATAAACATATTATTAATACTGCTTTAATTAATGGTTTTAATAAAGACTTTATACAAAAAAGATTTAAAAGTTTAAATATCGAAAAGCTGTTAATGATATTTCTACCCTTAAAAAATAAAAGAGGGTTATAATTATAAAAAACTTACTTAACATCCTTGGTTTAATAAACATTTTCAAATTTTTTTAAAGAAGTTGGTATAACTTTAGTCCCTCAAAATAAATATAGTATTCAAAATGTATTACAATTTTCTAAAACAGATAAAATTTATAATAATAAATCTGGTATTTATCAATTTAATTGTTTGGATTGTAATCAAGTTTATATTGGAAAGACGAAACGTAGTTTGGAAACAAGAAAGAAAGAACATTTTCGTAACATTAAATATAAACAAATTGATAAATCGGCAGTAACAGATCATTTTTGGTCATTTAACCATGAAATAAATCCCGAAGTTGAATTATTAAAACAATTAAATAGCCCCACAGAGTTAATAGTGTGGGAGAAAATATTTATTTTAAAAAATAAATATCACGTAATGAATTTTGACATACCGGCAATTGATTCTGTTTTTAGGTTTCTTTCATCTTCGGCTGTTGGTGGTGCTGGGAACGTGACATAGCAAAACGAAAACATAGTAACCGCGATTTCCTTAACAACGCAGTTTGTATCACTGAGGATGAACGCAAAATGCCTTCGAAATCGATTTGAAAAAACAAGAAAGAAGTTTTAACTTCAACTTCTTAAGATAAGTGGATTAATAGTAACAAATATTTTATTTGTGTAATATTTATTACTCCACTGTAACTAGCTTCAATTTTTGTGTAAATAATAGTATATTACGCAAAGAGATTACAGGTATAATGATAGTAATTAAAACGCGAATATTATTACAATTTTCATATAACTGTTTATGCTCGATCATAAATTAAAGATTCCAGTTCAAAGTATTCATTTCTGGTTTTGAGTGATATGTTACAATCATAATTGTTTTCTCTAACGGTGACGTCATGCGTCTTACGCAGGCGCAGAAATATTGATTACTTCCCTATAAACATCTGCTAACGTGTGACACAGTTTAACCTAAAAACATCAAACAAAACAATGATAACATTAAAAAAAAAGAAACTTACTTTTATAATGAGGTATTTAACATCAGGTGCTTCATTTATAAATGTTTTCAACTCAGTAGGTTTGCCCGCCTCGGTAGCGTAGATGGTAGCGTGTCTGCCTCACGTTCAAGAGGTCCCGAGTTTGAATCCTGGTCAGGGTGAGTTACCTGGATAAGGTTTTTTCCGGGATTTCCCTTATCTTAAAAGACGAATGTCGGGTAACTCTAAGCTCTATGGACTCCGGGCTCATTGGACCATTATTTCATCCATTCCATTCCATGTCTGATATGACTTAACATCCGAGGACGTAAGTTACAAAAAGAATCATCAGGTTTAAATGTTTTACCTTTATATCCTTCTGATTTACGTTTTAGTAAGCTGTAAGGTCCATTTGGTGCCTAATGTTGGGTGTTGATTTCAAAATACGAGGGCTGTTCAATAAAGAATGATCACAATTTTTTTGACAACGTACCTTTATTCATCCTCATAATTTTGATGGTCCTTCTCAAAATAGTCTCCCCTGAATGCGATGCACTTGTCCCAGCGTTTCTGCCAATCTTCAAAGATATGCTGAAAACCATTTTTGAGAGATCCTTCAAAATCGCCTCCGCAGCCTTCACCACTGCTTCTGATGATAGATAATACCTCCCATGAAGGCGTTTCTTCAAGTTAGGGAAGAGAAAAAAGTCACTTGGGGGCTAAATCCGGACTATAGGGACGGTGAGGGATGTACTTCACGTTCACTTTTGCAAGATATTCAGCAACAACTTTGACAATATGCGGCCATCTTGGAGCCCATCGCGCACAAACACGTCTCATGTGTAATGTTTCTGTCACTAACGTGTGGGTGACACCCAATGAAATGTTCAGTATTTCAGAAAGTGATCTTAAGTGATCTTAAGTTAATTCGTCGATCTTTTCTCACAATGGCAGCAGCAGTGTTGATGTTTTCTTCCGTAAGAGCAGTAACTGTAGCACCGGGTCCACCTTCCTTTGAAATTGACTGTCTCCCCTCTCTAAACATTTTAAAACACCTTCGAGCTGTGCTGTAGGGAAGAACAGAGTCTCCATAGACCTCCTGTAACATTGTATAGGCCTCAACTGAAGATTTGTTGAGGCGAAAGCAGAATTTCAAAGCCCCATATTGTTCCTCGCGTGTTACCTCCATTGCAGCGGTAGGCGATACTGAACATGTCTGAACTTACCTGGTTCTCACAGAAATACCAACAATGAAACTACTACGGCGTGTTTGTTTCACATTAAGCTAACAGAATATAATAAGATTAAATTTAGGTGCAGAAATTTATGACCGTAAAAAATTATGATCATTCTTTACTGAACAGCTCTCGTAGAATAGTGAGTCCACAAGTCCATGATTTCATATTTTGAGACAATTCTTCTAAATACACTAGGAATACATTTTGTGAGATCGAATTTATACCTCTTCATATTCTCCAATCCATGAATTGTGTGTAGAACTTTTCGTACACCTTTATTGACTTTTGTGGCAAAAAGTTATTGGTAACATTTAGTGATTTTGCCGTAATTTCTGGGGGTGCAAGTTTAATGTCACTATTACTAACCTCAGAATTTTTTACTTTTTTCTAAACTGGCGCTAGTATCGTAGTCGATCGAAACGAGAATAATCGACACTTGCGCTTTCACAATATTACGTGGTCACTTCTGATGGTCGAATACCAATACTTTAATGAACAGGTGAGTACTGCTACCAGTCGTATAGATACTAAAGTTTGGTATGATTGAGCATAAAATATATTTTGCTACCAAACCATGGTAGTATCGAGAGAACCAAAAGCATCCTAACCGGCTGCGCGATGTTTTGACTGTCCGCGCCCTCGGCGCTCGTTGCCAGCTGCCGTTATAACAGAAAGGCGCAGATGAAACCATGCAACGTTCGTTAAATTACTTTTAAAGACTTTACTTTCCTTTGTTATTAAAGCAAATTCTGAAACTGGTCACCATCGTTATCCCCATACATGTTTGTCGCCTCTTTAGGAAACTATCCATCACTTGCCCTAGTTCACGTTGAGAATTGCTGGCAGTTTCCTGGCGGATATTCTGTTATGTAGGAGTGAAGGCATCTACCAGAGCAGCCCTTATATAATAAAGACAGATTCCCCTTCTGCAACGAAGGAGTAACCAAACTGTCCCCAAAAACGGGCGCCCGGCGCTTCCAGGGCTCTTTCTTTGGGGCAAGACCTAGAAGCCAACAAGCCCCCCCTCTATCTGGTACGTAAACTCAAGACCAAGAGCCAAGGGCAGGTGCAGGTCGCCCGGTTTCTCCCGGGCGGAGGGTTACACGCCACGGTACCTATCCGCTGTGCGGATTTACCCGTGCGGTATAAAAGATAAATGTATTTGCGTAAGCTTGCGTGTCGTTTGGTGAAACGGCGCAGTTGGCCTCTACTGATGCTCCTGGTGCCGGGATATCCCCCCTTGGCGGGGGAACAGTGCCCGTTCCACCTCGCTTTTTGCGATCGCTAGCGATCCATCAATCAGAAGAGGAACCAATAGCGAGAGACCAGATGGGAATTAGGTTTTGGGTTTAATAAGACCAGGTCGTGCGCACGCCCCAGGGCACGACTGCAGGTGTTAACCTTCCAGCCGCAGCCAAGGCGCGAGTTGACCTGGTGGTGATTTGATAGGGGCAGGAGGAGAGGCAGACTTTACCACCCAAGGGCATCCTTGGGTAGGCGATAGCTCCTCCGTCTCCTGGAGAGACGGTGGTCGTATTGAGCAAGTTAATTCACCAGCTGGTTAGTGTGAGGAGTGATCTTGACATACAACGTGCACGTTCGTTCACGCACGACGTCTTCGACGTATGGTATGCCAGACTGAGTGTGTAGGAAGTGAGATGGGAACCTGCGGTCGGTACCGTAGATCATCCTTAAGGCTCTGTTCTGCACGGCTTGCAGCCTGCGGAAGGTGGTATGAGCCACCGAACCCCAGACCTCGCATCCGTACAGGATCAGAGGGGGGACGATCGCACGGTACAACCGCAGTTTGAGGTGGATGGGCATGTTGGACCTGAAGATGGGGTAGAGTTGCCTGAGCGCAGCGTATCCGAGGCCGGTCTTTCCCCGACATGCGGAGTGAAAGTGAGGCCGCGGTCCAGTTGGATTCCCAGGCATTTTGCGGTTCGAACCTAAGGGATTCTTCTCCGCCGTAACCGCAGGTCTCCTTCCGGGCGCCAGCTACGGGTCTTAGCCAGCATGAGAGCGGACCCCTTCTGCGGGCTAATGGCCATCCTCCACTTCTCACTCCGCCTGCCAATGGCATGGAGCTAACGATGTAGAGGGGGGAGACAGTAGCGGACGTTATTGTTCTGCGCCAGTATGAGGACATCGTCGGCATACTGACACAAAACAGTGCGCGGTTCCGTAGGTAGGTCAGACATGTAGGCGGCGAAGAGAAGCGGGGACAGAACACTGCCTTCCGGATGGAAGTGGATATGCCACTGACGCGCGCCAACCCCAAAGGGTAAGGCTACCGTTTGACATAGGTTGGGCCGCGTGGTGATCTAGCACCCCTTCTTCTAGCTATGCAGGCTAGTACCCGGGAATGGTGAGGTAACCCTTGACCCCCTCCGGGCGGCCGTAGCCTCGCCGGAGGTACCCGATCTCCCACGGGTATCGGGAACACACTGCCCCCTCGACTCCATCCCAATGCGAAAAACTCCCATACGAGAGGGGCTCGGCTGATCGATCCGAGGTTCCTCTCGTAACGTCAGAGGTACCACGAGTGCTAATGATCCGCAACGCCCGCATCATGGCAGCTGAAGGGGACGAATCCCCACCCCTACGGGGCGGATATTCTCTTGTAATTCTTCCTGGATGTATGGATTTGTCTTGTACACTTTATGCTTTAAGTTACTCCAGAAATAGGAATCACCGGGGTTAGGTCGGGGAACCAAGGGGTCCATAAATCTGTACTAATAATTCTGTGCTGAAACACACTTTCAGTTGTTCTCCTCTTAAGACTGGCTGCATGAGCTATTGCAGAATGTTGTTAAAAAGACAAAGTCACGCTCCCTGTCTGATAATTCTCAAAGGGGTGCGGCAAATTGTAATTAAGTACGTACGGGCATCTACTGCTGGCTGGAAAAAAATTGGCCTATAACTTTTTCTCTGCTAATTGAGAAATGCCAGTATTTCTCAACGTGAACTATAGCAAGTGATGGAGCTGTCAAATGTATGACAATGGCAGTTAACATCTCCTTTAATAACAGGGTAAATAAAGCTTTCAAAATCACTTTTTAAAATGTTGCATAGGTTCTTCTGCGCCTTTCTATGATAGTTGCAGACGGCAACGAGCTCCGAGAACGCGGACAGACAAAAGACCACGCAACCGGTTCCGATCTTTTTGGATCTCTCAGTACAAAGGCACTTGAATATGCCATGTCTTACTGATTTGTCATATAGTATACATGGCACCAACATAGATATTAGTTCTCATTATGCGCTAAGATCTCTGTTACAGTTACATAACACTACCCGAATCCTTATATTTAAGTGAACAAGTGATACAGTGGTTTCATTTCCGTTGCAAAAGCAATTTGATAAGAGACTGCATATTCATAACCAATTCCTGCAACATGTCATGAAACACTGAAATAATTACAAATATTTAAAGACCGGAGAGATGTATGCTCCCATGCGATACAAGTTAGCTGGACGCAAAGTATGAATAACGTAAGATTTTCAGCACGGCCAACAAATGTACAAATAACTGTCATTAGAAGCAAACGTGGAAAACAACGTAGCGTAGTACTCTGCGAACTAGTGAAGCACTACCTTGCAAGTGTATGCAGATGCAGTATAACGCGATTGTTTTGTTTTCTCACGCAGTGTGGCGGTTGTCATGGTCAGACTATACCTAACTGCAGTTGTTCACATGAACGAGCAATAACAGTGCACTTCATGTGCAGTATACCTATGGGAAAGTGCACACACCTCCGGGCTTTACAACATGCTTTCTCTAACTTTACAACCTATGTCATAATATCCTCAAATTATTTGAAAGTTTGTTATTATCCTTCTTGTGAATATTGATAAATATGTTTTAAATTTAACTGTTTTGTGTAATGAACATACTATACATGAAATATCACCAAGTTTCCTCACTAAAATGTTAAGATTAAGACTTACTCACGTGAAGTTCATCATATCTTCCAATGCCTTCCACACATCCCCGAAAAAGCCGGTGACCTCGACAGTGTCGTTTGAGTATTTCCTCACCACCGAAACGGGAGGTTCCTGTCGGAATAAGAAAGACAGTTATGCAGTACTGAAAAGAAATTGTGATGTGGGCTCTCACATGACATTATCTACTGACTACTGCACAAAATAGTCTTAAACGTGGCTGATGTTCTATCTGCTTCAAGTTATTTCAGATAAAATTTTGTACTAAGGAAGTCTATATGTATTTCTTTATAGCCACAATGGGAATAGGGAAAATAAGTACATTTAAGCAATAGGGTAAGCGTGGACGAGTCGGATTAATTTTTTAAAATCTGCTCTCTAGGGGTCGGTAGTGTATTATATTGTAACGACTTCTGTGTGCGAAGAAGGTATGTAATTGCCTTTCTTCTGGCATTTTGTTATTTTTAAGTTCTTTTAAGATAGATTTACAATGAATGTGTATTGAAATTGCACCAGAAATTTGTATAATAATAAAATACAGACTTTCTTACATTCGCAATCCTCCTTGATAAGATAGTCGCTTAATCATTGCTGCCAAAAGGCAGGACGAGGTAAATACTGTTTTATGTTAATTGAAATTGAATTTAGAATTTAAGTAAAAAGACTTAAATATTATTAAGCGCTACAACAGTAGCCAAGCGGAAAACGTTAAAGCGGAGATTTATTTATTCACTCACTCATTCACTCATTCATTCACTCACTCATTCACTCACTCATTCACTCACTCACTCATTCACTGACTCACTCTTTCACTCACTCGCTCACTCACTCATTCACTCACTGACTCACTCACTCATCCATTCATTCATTTGTTTACCTATTTAATTATTTATTTATTTATTTATTTATTTATTTATTTATTTATTTATTTATTTATTTATTTATTTATTTATTTATTTATTTATTTATTTATTTATTTATTTATTTATTTATTTATTTATTTATTTATTTATTTATTTATTTATTTATTTATTTATTTATTTATTTATTTATTTATTTATTTATTTATTTATTTATTTATTTATTTATTTATTTATTTATTTATTTATTTATTTATTTATTTATTTATTTATTTATTTATTTATTTATTTATTTATTTATTTATTTATTTATTTATTTATTTATTTATTTATTTATTTATTTATTTATTTATTTATTTATTTATTTATTTATTTATTTATTTATTTATTTATTTATTTATTTATTTATTTATTTATTTATTTATTTATTAATTTATTTATTTATTTATTTATTTATTTATTTATTTATTTATTTATTTATTTACGTATCTACGTATCTACTTATCTACTTATCTACTTATCTACTTATCTACTTATCTACTTATTTATTTATTTATTTATTTATTTATTTATTTATTTATTTATTTATTTATTTATTTATTTATTTATTTATTTATTTATTTATTTATTTATTTATTTATTTATTTATTTATTTATTTATTTATTTATTTATTTATTTATTTATTTATTTATTTATTTATTTATTTATTTATTTATTTATTTATTTATTTATTTATTTATTTATTTATTTATTTATTTATTTATTTATTTATTTATTTATTTATTTATTTATTTATTTATTTATTTATTTATTTATTTATTTATTTATTTATTTATTTATTTATTTATTTATTTATTTATTTATTTATTTATTTATTTATTTATTTATTTATTTATTTATTTATTTATTTATTTATTTATTTATTTATTTATTTATTTATTTATTTATTTATTTATTTATTTATTTATTTATTTATTTATTTATTTATTTATTTATTTATTTATTTATTTATTTATTTATTTATTTATTTATTTATTTATTTATTTATTTATTTATTTATTTATTTATTTATTTATTTATTTATTTATTTATTTATTTATTTATTTATTTATTTATTTATTTATTTATTTATTTATTTATTTATTTATTTATTTATTTATTTATTTATTTATTTATTTATTTATTTATTTATTTATTTATTTATTTATTTATTTATTTATTTATTTATTTATTTATTTATTTATTTATTTATTTATTTATTTATTTATTTATTTATTTATTTATTTATTTATTTATTTATTTATTTATTTATTTATTTATTTATTTATTTATTTATTTATTTATTTATTTATTTATTTATTTATTTATTTATTTATTTATTTATTTATTTATTTATTTATTTATTTATTTATTTATTTATTTATTTATTTATTTATTTATTTATTTATTTATTTATTTATTTATTTATTTATTTATTTATTTATTTATTTATTTATTTATTTATTTATTTATTTATTTATTTATTTATTTATTTATTTATTTATTTATTTATTTATTTATTTATTTATTTATTTATTTATTTATTTATTTATTTATTTATTTATTTATTTATTTATTTATTTATTTATTTATTTATTTATTTATTTATTTATTTATTTATTTATTTATTTATTTATTTATTTATTTATTTATTTATTTATTTATTTATTTATTTATTTATTTATTTATTTATTTATTTATTTATTTATTTATTTATTTATTTATTTATTTATTTATTTATTTATTTATTTATTTATTTATTTATTTATTTATTTATTTATTTATTTATTTATTTATTTATTTATTTATTTATTTATTTATTTATTTATTTATTTATTTATTTATTTATTTATTTATTTATTTATTTATTTATTTATTTATTTATTTATTTATTTATTTATTTATTTATTTATTTATTTATTTATTTATTTATTTATTTATTTATTTATTTATTTATTTATTTATTTATTTATTTATTTATTTATTTATTTATTTATTTATTTATTTATTTATTTATTTATTTATTTATTTATTTATTTATTTATTTATTTATTTATTTATTTATTTATTTATTTATTTATTTATTTATTTATTTATTTATTTATTTATTTATTTATTTATTTATTTATTTATTTATTTATTTATTTATTTATTTATTTATTTATTTATTTATTTATTTATTTATTTATTTATTTATTTATTTATTTAGGAATATAGTCTTTTGTTCCGTGTTGCGTGTATGGTACTCTTCTGTCTATTTCTGTTATATTCATTTCGCGGTTATAACATTTCTTAAAATATCCTGATGATAGGAAGCGATGTACCCTCCTGAAAGGTCGATTTCTAATATTCCTTTCACCTGACTTTTTTCCTGAGAAGATCTTGAACCGTATAAGCATTCTAGCAAAATAGGAATGTAAGCTGCATAACAAAATTTAATCACGTTCTTGTGACAGACCCTGTGTAACGGTGGCAATTGGTCTTTCTTTGGCCAGTTCATCGGGATATTTGTACTAAACTCAGAGTTCATGTCATAATTTTCTTAACTAGCATTCCAAATAAAATTTGGTATCGAACTGCGACAAGTATGAATACATGCTTTTATTCAACAGTTTTTTAACATTCTGTTTAATTTGTTTCTTATATTTAACCAGCATGGATAAACATGGATTACATAGGAATATAGTAACACAAAATGAGCTACGGTACTTCTAAGACCCATATCAACCCTCTTAACTCAGAGAAAAATAGTGCATTGGCAGATTAATTACCCAATCAGGATTTGGTATGCATTGGTATGCATTTTGCATACCAGACAGTGGAGGTGACGCGAGAGGAACAGTACAGCGCAATCAAATTCTATGTTCGTTTAAACCATACAGCCACCGAAACTTATGAAAAGCAGAAGCAAGCGTATAGTGAAGATGCACTGCCTCCTGCAAGACTGTTAGGTGGTTCAAAGACTTCAAAGAAGGCCGACTTGTAAGTGTTAAACAAGGTGGGCCTGGTGTTTCGGCTTCTGCTGTGACTGAAGTCAACATCAACACAGCTACTGTGATTGTCCGAGAGGATCGGTGTATAACATTACGTAACCTCAGTGAAGTGTTGAGAATTTCATATGGAAGTTTGTTTACAATTATACAGGACCATCTCCATATGACCCGAGTTAGTGCTCGTTGAGTGCCACGTCTGTTGACTCCCGAACAAACGGCTGTGCGAATGGAGACAGGCCGTGAGGTGCTGCGTCTCTTTGCTGATGGAAGGGATGCATGTTTTAAATCGATTATCACCGGTGATGAGTCATGGCTGCATCATTATGATCCTGAGGGGAAACAAGCCAGCACAATGTGGAAATCACCAGGTTCTCCAACACCAAAAAAGGCAAAACTTGTTCCATCTGTAGAGAAAGTGATGGTGGTCACATTTTTTGTCTGTAATCGCATGCAGTTCTCCCTCACACTACAGTTACAGCAGCATGCTACACGTCAGTATTGGCTACACTGAGGAAGCACATTGCAAAGAAACGACCAGAGCTTTCTCGAACTGAGAGGCGACTTCATCATGACAATGTACGGCCTCATGTCGCAAATCAAGTCATGCAGTTTCTGGCTCGATTCAACATTACCTGTGTACCACAACCAACTTATAGCCCCGATCTTCCACCCTGTAACTTTTTTATTTCCATCACTAAAGACAAAGCTTAGGGGTATTCGATTTGAGAACCCTGAGGCAGTGCTCAAGAAAAGTGAGGCAATTCCCAAGGACCTGACAAAGAATGGTCTGCAGCACGTTTTCCAGGACTGGCAGAGATGCTATGAAAAGTGCATTGAAGTAGGAGGGGCCTATTTTGAGAAAGATCATGTAAACATTGAATTGCAGTAATAAACATTTGTGAAAAAAAAGTCAGTCTCAGCCTTTGTTGATCAACCCTCGTATTGGCCTACACAACTAGGTGCGGTTTCCAATGTTTATTTTTAGCCTTGTCCTGCAAGTCCGCAAGGACTTAACAGCATGCTGAGAAAAAGTAGTCCAGAAAACTTCATAGCTTGATAATAACGCCTGCAATTTTGTAGATAGTGCAAGGAAAGTATAATATGTAGGTCAAAATGTTTCCGCACATCAGATGTTTGTGTGAGGCTCTTAGAAAAGTTATCTTCTCTTCGCCTGTCGACAAAGGAGATTTATTATATAGAGTTTTAGGTCAATTTTAAGAGGATATAAAGAAGACGCTTGGGTACAATAAAGAAGTGCAGGGCAGTGGGTTATTTTCTGGAAAGAGGGAATTTAAGCTAGAAAAGAGGAAAAACATAAGTATTTTGTGGGGAAAAGATAAACAGAAAAGCTCTGAGCAAAAAGGATAAAATGTATATTTATAATAAGCATTAAGCAACTGTAAGGTACACGTGCCTGTTTTTCTTATACCAACCAGCACGCCTTTGTCCGCTGTTATCCTAATCTAGTGAAGTACGGGGTGAGTTCAAGTTATAACACCTTTTCTTGCAGAACTGGAACCAGATAGAAACTTCTGGTTTTCTTTATACTACACGTGGACCCGTTGTGAATGCGTTACTGAGATGGCAGCACTATACAGTGCAAAGAACTCTAGTGGCAGCGTCGAGAGTTAGGACTGATTTGATACTTAAAATGACGACGTTTTCATTGCAAGAACAGCGTGTAATCATTGGTTTTCTCCATTTTTTGTGGTGTGACACATATTGAAATGCATCGCCAGTTGAGTGAGACATGTGGTGATGGTACCATGGATGTGTCTAATGTGCGTTTCTGGATGGGACAGTTCAATAAAGGCAGAGCATCGTGTGACAACAAACCAAGACAGTTGCACACTCGCCTACAAAATTGGCATTTCCGTGGGATCTATGGTGAAATTGTTGGTACTATATATCTTATTGTAACAAGAAGAACAATTGCTGATCATGATTTGCTTCATCTTGAAGGTTTTCAAAATAACATAATTGGAATGCATCTGAAGCTATTGAAGTGAGGCAGTATATACCAAATCTACCTGAGGTGTTATAAATGCCAGTGCTTTGGCCACACAAGTGATTCTTGTAATGGAGTTGCCACTTGCATTGAATGCGGGGAAGTCAAGCATGACAATGCATGCACTTCACCCGCAAAGTGCGTTAACTGCAGTGGTAATCACTCAGCAAACTCCAGAGAATGTCCTCGTTTTATAGAGAAGAAGGCGATCCAAGAGATTCGGGTAACAGAGAGGGTGTCCTTCGTGGAAGCCCGGAAACTCTTGCGAATTCGCCAGCCTTCAGTACCTAGGACCGTTACTTATAGTGCAGTTGCAGCTAAGCCGGTACCTAGACGCGAAATCGCAACACAAACCAGCGAAATAAATGGTGAAGTAATATCTGAAAGATCAATTACGCCAAGATCACAGCCAAAGCAACAAACATCAGCACGAACAACAGTGAGTGCCCCGACCAAGTCCAGTCCTAAAAGAAGGATTCAGTCAAGTCACCGCCGAAAGCATCTACTTCAAGAACATGTGAACCGGTAGTATATAATGTATCGCCAAGGAAATTTAAGACCTCTTACGGACTTCCTCAAGAAAAATAGTGAGACCAGTGAAAGGAGAGCTAGCCAGCGCAAAAGTCCGCGAACATCTCCGTCCACAACATCTGAGGACTCATCTGGAGAGGACGCCGATCGGCGACTTTCATCTTCGCCGGTCGCAGTTTCCGATCCTGTCGAGAGACTGGATTCGAAGTTACCAGTGCGTAAACCGTCCTCTTCCATAAACGATGTGGAGCGGGTGTATCCTGTCCTCACTGCCCAAACGACAGTGAGGAAAAGGCAGGAAAAAGCTGCTGAAAGCTCTAGCCCTGCCCCAAAGAAACGCAACAAATCGGTTCGACCGCCTCTGGGCAGGTAGCTCTTGTCATGGCAAGTATTTTATTGAAAATAGTATTTTTATGGCTTTTAGTTTTTTATGGGAAATTATAGCTTTTGTATTGTTTATTGTTATTATTTATATTTTAGTCATTTTGTTTTGATATGTTTTTTTAAATTTTGACTAATTTATATCTGGCTATTGCCATGAATCAGTTTCTGTAAGGGCGCTGTTGACCAAGCAGTTGAGCGCCCTTATATCCATAGCACTATCATTATCATCATCATCATCATCATCATCATCATCATCATCAAATGTCTGCCGTAGCCCAAAAAAACAGGTTTAACATTTAATCTTAAACCATGTCGATGGTAATGCAAAAGAAAAGCAAAAATTCAATTTCATGAATTTTTGTTATATGGTGTTAGTTTCAAAGCGAACAATCTCAACTAAACACTAATATTGTAGGTTGCATCAGATCATGGATTGCTGTATAGTTTATCTCCTCCTTTTTTTAAAACTCCGTCAGCCTTCTATATGCCCTTCTTGGACGTATCTTTCTTGCTTGCGCATGCGAAGTACCCAAGGTCACGTCCTTATTCTCTCGCAGCTCTAAACAAAAGATCAAATGGCGGCGCCACGCTCGATTGTTCTAGGCGCGACACAGTGCAAAGGCCTTCTTCGTTCAACGTTAACATTTCTGATAAGCAGCCTTCGCTTCTTTGCTTTTATGTACAGGCAGCATCTGTGTGTTTCGTCATTCTGCTAGTAACCATGCCTCGATACACAAGGCGTGTTCGCCGCCAGTGTAGAAATATCGACACGTTAACTCACGAAGATCTGAGAATGAAGATCTGCATAAAGATCTGAAAACGCTTAATCAGCGATCCTCCAAAACAATGTTCTCCACTCGCTGGATCATGTCGTCAGACCGGCTGGTGCAAGGCGTGACTGTCTTGGTTTGTTGTCACACGATGTTCAGCCTTCATTGAACTGTCGCAGCCAGGAACGTACATTAGACACGTCCATGGTACCATCACCACATTCCTCACTCAACTGGCGATGAATTTCAATAGGTGTCACACCAAGAAAATGGAGAAAACGAATGATTACGCGCTGTTCTTGCAATGGAAGCGTCGTCATTTTAAGTATTAAAAACACGCCTAGCTCCGCATTCACAAAGAGTCCACGTGTATTTAAAAAAGAACAGAAGTTTCTATCTGGTCCCAGTCGTGAAAAAAATAGGTGTTATAATTTTAACGCACCCCGTAAATTCAGTATAGACCCTATTTAGAGAGAACAGTCCTAGTGAGGCTTGAACCACTAATCTTCCGTTCGGGAGTCCTTGATGACCTGTACTCGCATACTAGCAACTTCCTTAAACGTCTGAGATAAGAACCGCGTCCCAGCGGAGCGGAAGCATCAAAGAACCCAAGCAACAATGTGAACATAACTTACGATGAGAGCCTTAGAGATTAATTAGCCTTCACCAATATCTAGTGCAAGTTTACAGCTCCTTCAAACTGACTCCCAACTTGGTACACAATTACTTGTCAACCAGCTCATAGTCTAGCAAGGATACACGTGCTTGACAACTCCATAAGGCATTTCGTTCACACACTTGACCTTTGGGCAATGTTCCCCATTAAGTTAAACTCGGAGTAATTTGTAATTTATTTCCCATCTTTCCTTTCACATCAAAATCAAGATTGCAATTATAAAATCCATACTGAAAAATGTCATATATTCCTAAATTGTTCGTAGCCATCTCTCTTTAACTTTTCCTAAATAATTCCCTATATTTCTCCTGTTATTTTCCCCTTTTACTGACAACATTTTTCTAATTACTACTTCACCCCCCAAATTGTCCCATTTACGTAGCCAAGCCTGCTCTCTCCATATCTTTGTTTGACTACAATATAATATACAATGGAAATCTGCATTCTCTTCCCCACACAATGGACATTTATCTAGCTCCCTCTCTTCACCTATACCTTTCAAGTTTCTCACTCCTGTTCTCGACCAAGCAAAACCTACTCGCCCTAACTTACTACATATATCTATATATCCTTCCCTCCCCCAGGTTGTTTTTATTTCTCTATATAATCTCAGTGAGCTTTTGTCAGTTGTATTGCCGAAAATGTCTTGTCTGTCAATGTCTTCTAATCTTAGCTTAACTTCTTTCCAGAAGCCTCTATACACATACTCTGCATTTATCCAAGAATGACCCATACCTATCTGCTTCAAAATGCCATTCATTTTGTGTGTCCAAGACCCCCCCAGTTACTTCTCTTTTGAATATGAAAACATTCTTTAATAATATTGCCATCTTCCAAGTTAGTGATTCTGTATGAATATTTCATTGCCCTTCACAATATTTTAATTTTAGTAGTATGCCTGCCTAGTTCTAATTGTGCTATCCCATTAGGTGATGCTATCGGTAATCCCCGTATATATCTACAAAAGGGTGTATGCACTCTATCAGTCTCTCTCCAAGCCTCATCTACTCCCCAAACCTCTGATCCATGTAAGATTCTTCTGCTTTCTACTACTGCTGTATAAATCCTCTCCAACCATTTGACATTTATATCTGGCAGATTACTGTAGCATGATTTTATCACCCTCATGGAAAATTTACCTTTTGCCACAGACATCTTTTTTTTTTTTTTTTTTTTTTTAACTTTCCAGCTACCATCTGAACTCAACCTTGTCCCCAAATAATCAAATCTCCTTACTACCTCTATTTCTGTTCTATTAACCTCCCATTTCTCATCCTTACGCAATGTCTATCCTTTTTTGAAGACCATAATCTTTGTTTTGTTTTCATTCACTTTCAAACCCTATTTATTACAATAAGAATTGGCTGCCTCGATTGCTCTTCTCAACCCTCCACTTGATATGAACCCAACTACTAGGCCATCTGCAAACAGTAGCCCTGGATTTCTTTATTATTAATAACTGGTGAATGTACCCTACAACTTGATATCTCCTCTAAAATTCCATCAATATAAAGGTTAAATAATACTGGACTAAGTTTACATCCCTGCCTTACTCCTGCCTTACTCGATATAGATTTAGTTACTTTGTTGCCTGGTAGTTTTATACATAACTCAGTCTCCAAGTATATCATCTTAATTACTTCTATAAATGTATGACTTATCCCCTTACTGCTTAATTTTATCTACAATTCTTCTCTATTAATAGAATCAAATGCCTTTTCTAGATCAATAAATATCATATATACCCTTCCCCTTTTATTGCTTAGATATTTTTCTACAATTGTTTTAATAATATAGATGTCCGTTGTTGTCCCGTCCGGTCCTAAACCTGCTTGGAACTCCGATAGTCACTCTGAGTATTGAGCGGGATGGTTCAGGCAGTTTTGTCTGTGACCCGCATTCATGAGGTTCGATTCCCATGGCAGACCTATCTATCCTATGAGCTTTTTCTAGGGTTTTCCTGGATCCCAAGGCAATGCTGGGTAGGTTAATCACATTCCCCGAATTTCCTGTCCCTCCATTTCATCTCCATTATTATTTCGCATTATCTCTAAACTGGTGGTCTGTTTCAGGGTAGAGGTGTCAGCGGGTGCCTCGGCATTGCATGGCACGATGATATGCTCTTGATAAAACCTTCCTCCTCTTGCAGGTCGCTTGCCGGTCTCCAAAACGGCTGCTGGGATCATCTGGGGACCGGTTGCTGGGACCGTTTGCGAACCATAGAAGGGGGGAATGTCCGTTGTCCTCGCCTACCGGTGAAGGTTTCTATCTAAGTAAAATATAGGGACCCTGCCGTCTGCGCTATCGTGGCTCCTTGCAACCGCCACCCTCTGTCTGCTCTCACCTCATTATTTCTCCAGGGGATGCCCCATAGATAAATAATTTAAATAAATGAATTATTCTTTTTTTTTTTTTTCAAATAATTTAAGCCAGGTTTCCAACCTTAGTCAGAGAACTGAAAGGATCATTAGGTAATTTCCGTGCTAAACATAAGAAATTAGGAAGTCATGTAGCTTACGTAACTGGAGTTATATTCAAATCATATCGACAGTAAATTCATAAGCTTAAGATTCTGGATGTTATTAAGGAAAGTATGCAAGTTCGATAGAGGTGTGCATAAGGGGTGAGTGAGTGTGTGGTGTTTTAGGGCCCGTCGACAGCAAGGTCATTTGGGCCCGAAGTCAAGACTAAAACCTAAAAGCTACACAAATTAGGCTAAAAAGGTAAAATAAAATAAAATCACTCAACTACTAAAAGTACATAAAAAAAGCCCATCCCAAGACTAACAATTTAAAATCTCTAAAATTAACAAATTTAAAATTTAAGTCAGATTTGTTTATAAAAACCAATTTGGGCAACAAACCGCATTGCCTTAACCACGGCCACTGGGTCGTCCCCTAAAACACCAAGCAAGTTAGTCCCCAAGCCCAAAGCCTGGCGAACGCGGGTGTACTGCGGGCAATCCAGCAATACGTGCCGCACAGTGAGGCGTACTGCACATGGAGCACACACAGGGGCCGGTTCCCCTCTTAACAAATGGCCATGAGTCGCTCGTGTGTACCCAATTCTCAGCCGGGTGAGTATCACCTCGGCTCGCCGGTTATCCCTGCAGGAAGTTAGCCAGGGTTGTACGCTCTCCTTTATTGCCCGGAGTTGTGTGCCTTCCAAAGCTGTCCAGGAGTGCTGCCAAGCAGATAGGAGTTGGCGACGGAAAAAACGTTGCACATCCTGGTATGGCACCGTAGTTGTTAAACTCCGGGGCAAACGGCAAGCGGACTTAGCAGCCGCGTCCGCCTCCTCGTTCCCGGAAATGCCCACATGGCCTGGGGTCCAAGTAAAAACAAAATTGTATCCCCGACTGAGCATTTACGAGATCTGGGCCTGTATTTTTAAAATACATAGGTTTGCATAGGTAAAATTTGCATTGAATTTTTCAGTCTGACTCTATGCAAATCTTAGCCTACATGTGTCTAGTGTGAAGAATGATCAATTTCCACCAATTAACCTAATACTGTTTAACTATAAAGCCTGGGACTTAAGTACATACAGCACAGTAAGTCGCCACAGAAGGCGTGCATCTCATTGTATGAGAATCCCTAGTAGTTCATTGGGAAAAACACGAGTCAGTTGGAGAATTTAATGTCATGCTGGCATGTTGGCCACGCTAGTTCAATGGCTAAGAGCAACAGGTTGGAGACCGAAAGATCCATGGTTCAAATCAACTAAATAAGACCCAACGGTTAGCGTGTTTAGAGATTACTGGAGATTTAAAATAAGACCTGAAGCTTTCCTGGCGACGAATACACTCACTTTCTTCTCGGACAGTCAGCCAGGTGAAAAGATGATTAGACATCAACGTTTCGGGAGTGTGCATCTCTCCCATCATCAGGATATTTATAAAATGTTATACCACAAATGAAATACTGGATATAACACAACTATACACAAAGACAAAACACTATCAAAATTCGCATTACTGAACAAAAGACTGTTTTCAGTAAATTAAATGCCAGGTCAGGAGATGGCGTGAGTATAGAAACTTGTGTCAAAGAAACGTAACTACTTAACTTGATTATCAAGCTGTATTGATCTTTGCTTCTCAATTCGATGGATTTCCATTTTTAAAGCCGGTTTCCAAGAGGAGCTGAACTCAAACCCAGCATCACGACTAAGCGTGCTCCTTTCAGAGGAAATCGCAACAGTTACTTACTGGGAGCGAAGTGTTAAAGAGGCTTTTTTTTAATAACAGAAACTTGTATTAGTTTCCCATTTACTGTATGTATTCATTGCTGACGACAGTGAACTTCTAAGCATATTATCACCGTATCATTGTTGTGCTGTTGCCACAGGCCGGAGCTGGATGCTTGACAAGAGAGTTGGGTGCTTTCCAGGAGAGGAAAAGAGACAGAGAGAGACTCCGGAACGTTCTGCCCATTGTTGCGGCCGCGAAAGTTCTCGGAAGGGCTGCGCCTTTCTAGAAACAATGGCTGGGGAGGTATAAATATCAACAAGGTGTTAGAAGCGGGAGTTGTTTATTTTTATTGCGACAATCGACGATCAAAGTATACCGCAGCGATTTCTTTCATCTGTTTTTGTGCAGAAAAACACCGAGTCTACCTTGAAGACAGCTGATTGTCAATTTTACGTCTTGTTTACTGCAGGAAAGTTGTTCTAAATTTCTTCAAACCAGATTTCCAAATCCATGTAACCCACGCAGTCACAAAATAATATTATAAATATAGGCGAGTATATCACATATTGATTCTGCAATGAAAATTAGCAGTCGAAAGTTATAAAAGCATCTTTAGAACGTTAAATATTTCATAAATACACGAGTTCAATTGATCGCTAGATCTGGCAGCATTGGATACACGTGCTTTGTGCCGCTCTATAGCTCTCAGCTTAGGCGGCTTCCTTTTGGAGAGTTTCATAAAGAAATAACATTTTCATGTCCAAATGAATCGCCTTTCAGAGTATGTTGACCTTCTACTTTTCTTTCCTTTCTCTGGTCATTGCCTTGCTTAAGGAAAAGTTAGCAATGAAGCCTGAAATTAACGAGAAGCGTCAATTGGAACGAAGCTACCAAGAAATGAAATCATGAGAAATTACCTCGTCTGGGGCGATAGTTGGAATTAGTTCTCTACGTGTGAAAAGGAAAGTGAAAAAGTGCGTCTTTTGTGAACATAAGAGCTCATCAAAGCTGAATAATACGAGGAAAGGCCAAGGTGGACAAAAAGGACACGCTGGATATATATATATATATATATATATATATATATATATATATATATATATATATATATATATATATAGAGAGAGAGAGAGAGAGAGAGAGAGAGAGAGAGAGAGAGAGAGAGATTATTGCAACTATGAATGTGCAAACGTCCGTGTCAACGAGTATACCGCAGCGCTGTGTATGTACAGCCCGGTACGAATACAAATGCAACCTACGTTACAATATACCATGCTTATTGTATTCGAGGTGGGAATTACCGTGAACAACTATGCACATTCGCACCGGGCCATTTCGCACGTACGTCGACGAAAGTTGGGGGACTGCTTAATCCTGAGTGATTCCCTCAGTGCACTTCAAAGCCTACGGCAGCTGTACAACTACCACCCTATTGTGCAGCGTATACAGGATGCCCTCCACGTTTTACACGCTTCTGACGTTAACGTGGATTGTGCATGGATCCCTGGTCACGTAGGCTTGCGGGGGAATGAAATGGCGGATTTGGCAGCCAAGACGGCTACCATGAAGCCCAGGATTCGAGTACCATCTGTGACATCGGAAGATTATAGGGCCGTATTGCGGAGAGATGTGTAAACCTGCTGGCAGGAAGAGTGGTCCGCTCTCCGCAATAATAAACTTAGATCTGTCAAAGAACTTCCGATTCCCTGGGTTACCTCCTGTCGGTCATCTCGTCGCGAGGAGGTGAGTTTGGCTCGGTTACGCATTGGGCACTGCTTTTTTACTCATAGTTTTCTTTTTAAAAAGAGCCTTCTCCACTGTGTCCGTTTTGCAATGATGCGTTATCTGTGCGACACGTGCTGCTAGAGTGTTTTCACCTAGCAGACCTTAGGACGTCTGTGCAGCTACCGGCCAGCTTTACAGAAATGCTAGCGGACGAAAACGCAGTAGTGGAGAAGGTTTTTAGATTCCTTTCTAGATTACACTTTAGGATTTAGTGAAGGAAATTTTAGTAGGTTTTGATTGATATTACGTTTTCTTCTTCTTCTTTTTATATATATGCGTGTGCAATTTTAATAGTTTTATTTATACTTATATAGTTTTTGGAAATTTTTATATCTGGCTTTTGCCATGACTTGTTTTTGCAAGTGCGCTGATGACCGCCGTAGTTGAGCGCCCTTATACACATCATCATCATCATCATCATCGTCATCATCATCGTCATCATCATCGTAAATTGTCAAATGTGAATTTTCTGGGTCTCACTGAAACAATATAGAAATATTGGGAGAAAGTTCGTTCAATTTCACATGACGTTAATGGTGCATATGAGTAATACAAATCATCTTCATTTGTTTGTCCGAGACTTAGTTTATTTCTTATATTACGCAGCACTGAAAATCCAGTATTTTTGGGTTGACTACTGGTCAATTGGTTTTTTGCTAGTTTGGTATGTGGTATATTCTATATATTTTTAATATTTACAGACACCTCCTCGACTGCTTTTAGGCAGCTCGAAATTACATCCTTCAAGCTGTTTAATGGTTGTTGATAATACACAAAACTTTTGATTTATAAAATGGAGATTGTCCAATTATTGTTGTGAAAGTAATGCTATTAGCACAAAATGTCAAACACCTTGTTGCCTGCCTCGGTAGCATGGTGGTAGCGTGTCTGCATCACGTTCAAATCTCGGTCAGGGTGAGTTATCTGGATAAGGTTTCTCCGGCGTTTGCTCTTATCCTGAAAGACGAATGTCGGATAACTCTAAGCTCTATGAACCTTGGGTTCATTTCAGCATCATTTCAAGGACTGGAAGAGATGCTATAAAAAGTGCACTGAAGTATGAAAAAAAATCATGTAAACATTGAAATGCAGTAATAAACATCTGGGAAAAACAAATCAGTCTCAGTCATTTGTTGATCAAACCTCGTAATTTGTTTATTCGTGAAATCAATGATTAGATAAATCCTGGTTTACAATTCGTTATAAGATACAAGCACAGAAACTTAATTCATATTACGTTAAAAAGAACTAGGTAGTTGTGAGTCAGTTTTTTACTGCTATTTTAGTGCCGACTTTTATTTTCATTTCCTCAACCACTTAACATAATGGAATCAAACTTTTACAATGAATGTAGCAAACTTTTTTAAACATAATCCATGTAAAATGGCCATTATGTGTTTAGAACTACGTCAGCGGCTTTATAATCTTCTTTCCAGTACTGTTTAGAAGGACTAAGTTCAAATTTTAGTTAATTGATGGAAATTAATCATTTCTTCATACTAGCCCTATATAGGCTAAGGTTTTTTATAAATAGTCAACATGAAAAATTCAATACCACGGCCGGAATCTGAGCCAGTCGCTCTAACCCATTGAGCTACCATGACCAACTTGCCGTCACGACATTAAATTCTCCATTTTACTCGTATATTTCCCCGGTAAACCACTAGGGGCTCTCACAGTCGAGGTACACCGTTTGTGGCGACTTACTATCTTAAGTACTTGAATCCCAGGCTTCATCATTTAACTCTTACAAATTTAGGTAATGGATGGAAATCCGATGTTCAAATCCCTCCTGTGAATTTTTTATGTTGACTATATCTATCAAGAACCTTATCCTATATACGGCTAATATGAAGAAATGATTAATTTCCATCAATTAACTTAAATAATAAGAGTTAAATGATGAAGCCTGGGACCCAAGTACTTACGATAGTAAGTCGCCACAAACGGTTTATCTTCAATGGTTTACCGGGGAAGTATACGAGTATACGAGTCAATGTCATGACGGCAAGTTGGCCATAGTAGCTCAATGGGTTAGAGCGACTGGACGGAAACCAGGAGATCCGTGGTTCAAGTCAGGACCGTGGCATTAAATTTTTCATGTTCAGTCTATCTACTAAGCCAAACTTTGTTGTCTCCATTTTGTGATAGTATTAACAACTGAAGATTGCATACTTGCTCACAATGTATGCAACAATAGCCATGGCATCCTGTAAGTAGCATTGCCAAACAAAAAACAAAAATAACAATAAATTTTCCAAAATACCAAAATTAAATAACCCACTTTTCTTATGAGACCAACTTAATAATTGTTAATAAATTATCCTTAGCAATTTGGAGAATAATTCTAGTTGTAATCAGTCGTCCTTTTATTTAGAAATGACCAGTAAAAATGTTATTCATGCAGCTTAATTGGTTGCAGAGTCCCTAAGTTATTGAGAATACAAATTGTGGTAAATTTTAACATAAATGTGTACTAGTATATAACAGCAGTCACCTCAGAAAGTTACAACATCCTAATTAAAACCACTTTATCAAATGAAACCCCAACATGTCATTTATATCATATTTTGAAAGCTGAAGGTTTAAGCATTAAAACCAAAAGTCGCCTTTTTGGACCACGTCCTTAATGCATATTTCGACGTTGATTCACGTTGACGTAAACTATAATGTAAACATAGAAGTTTAGATCTAATTTTATGTTGAAGCTTTACGTCATTATGTTAACGTTTCATTACAAAACTTACATGAACGGTAACGCCACGCATGACAAGGCCCTCCAGGTCGCCTCTACGGTCATGAATGTAGACAGGGTTACAGTCCGCCACTGTTCTGCAGGTGTAGTGTCTCAGCGGGAACCCTGGGGCTACACGATACACTTCCGAAAGTTGGGTATGAAGTGCCAGAAGGCGGCAGTCGTACGATATGTTCATCTCCCCGAAGAAACGTTCCAGAACGTCAGCTTCTGTGTCGAGTATCACCAGCCATGTAGGATCACAGCCATCACCTCGTGATAATGCTCTCTGTAACATATTGAGTGCTTCAAACATATGTATACACTACACACTGACATATAAATTACTGCTAAAGTGTAATGTTACATTTCGTCAACAAATCTCAGATCGTAAATCTAGCTCCACTT
Source organism: Mantis religiosa (assembly GCA_030765055.1). Taxonomy (NCBI): domain Eukaryota; kingdom Metazoa; phylum Arthropoda; class Insecta; order Mantodea; family Mantidae; genus Mantis; species Mantis religiosa. Next base: position 206,017,705 of record CM060951.1, on the reverse strand, counting down.
TGGCATGTGTGAGCATTAAAGATAAAGATTGCCCGTATTTTGCTGCCGTTAGGGTGAGCTCGGCACTATTTATAAGTTCATCTAATCCCTGTAAATACATAGTTAGTTTATTTCCAATTTCTTCTTAGAATATCTAGCATATTGTAACGGTTCCCCTTGGTCATAAACATAAAGTCGCTCAATATATATCACAACAAAATAATATTAGGTTAGCATAGATATTTTATACTGATTATTTTGCATGGAAAGGAAATACACAGCTAAAACACATTATAATAGATAAGGCATATATATCGGGTTGTCTCATAAATTCGTTCGATTCTTGTTACGTGTTTACGACTAAGAACTCCTGAGAACACTGCATGCCCCCATTACTTTTACGTCAAAGAAGTTGCCTAACAATATGGGGTTTGTTTACAAATACAATAACTGAAAAGAATGCTATGAACACAAACCACAGCGACCTCACGGCTAAAGGTAAATAGGTCAACTTATGTAAGAATTGATAACCAAACTTCAGTACGAGTTTGTAGATGCAACAGTGTGGGGTTGTAACTTGTGAATGTTAATATGGAAGACAAGAAGGAACATTTTCGACATTTAATGCTGTTTTATAACCGTAAAGGTAAAACAGCCTCACAAACTCAACGGAAAATTTGTGCTGTTTACGGAGAAGATGCAGTGACGAGTCGGGCATGTCAAAAATGGTTTACTCGATTTCGAGCTGGTAACTTCTCTGTGAAAGACAAACCTCGTTCCGGACGACCTGTGGTTACGGATGAGGAAAGGATAAAGGACATGATTACGAACAACCCTAGAATAACAACTCGGGAGGTAGGTCAGGAGCTAAACTTATCTCACGCAACTGTAGCCAGGCACCTAAAGAAACTTGGTTACGTAAATCTTCGGGATGTATGGGTTCCGCATGAACTGAGTGAACAAAATTTAGTTCAGCGCGTTTCCATCTGTGACACATTGATAAGACGCAATTAAAGTGCCCCTATTCTGGAACAGCTGGTTACAGGAGACGAAAAGTGGATTGTGTACAACAACATCCGAAAGAGAAAGTCATGGCGTAAGAAAGGGGAACCACCACTCTCAATTCCTAAACCAGAGCTTCATCCTGAGAAGATTATGCTGTGCATTTGGTGGGACTGGAAAGGAATTATTTATTACGAATTCCTTCCTCCTGGGGAGACCATCAATTCAGAGAAATGCTGTTCTCAGTTGGATCGTCTGAAGCTTGCCCTAGAAGAGAAAAGGCCAGAGTTAACATCTAATGGTGGAGTCATCTTTCTTCAAGACAATGCCAAACCACACACTTCTGGTAACTCGTCAGAAATTACGGGATTTCGACTGGGATGTGTTACCTCACCCGCCTTACTCTCCAGACATTGCCCCATCCGACTATCATTTATTCCGATCCCCGCAAAACCTCCTTAATGGCAAACGCCTTACTTCCTTGGAGGATTGCAGACTCGCCGTAGAAGAGTTCGTCAACCAGAAAACTGCAAGATTTTGGAAAAATGGAATTGATAAGCTTCCTGAGAAATGGAAATATGTTATTGAGAATAATGGTGCATACTGCACAAAATAGAGTGTGTTTTGAAAAGTTCATTGCCTTGTTTACTTTCGATGACCTTGCGTATGTAAACAGATTACCCCTACATAATTAGGCAACTTCGTTGCCGTAGTTGTGATGCGGGCATACAGTGCAGGCGTTCTTTGTCGTAAACACGTAACAAGAATCGAATGAATTTATGAGACAAACCAATAAAATAAGAAGTGTATGATGGACTAGAAATGTAGATGAACGCAGAAACAGTAATATGAGGTCCATCAAGGTTGAGAGCACAGGTCGGCCGGCTTTCTTCATAAAAGGTCCACTCCTAGGAAAACAATGCCTGCGAACCATGTGAAGAGTTTAAATTGTCAAAACTCCATGTTTAAATTGTCACCTGAAAGTTCTGTATTCCAGTCGGAGCTCTTAGCAATTAAAGAATCTATAAAATGGTGTACTGTTAATGGGAACAGTGCCCGTATTCTTAGTGATTCACAATCAGCTCTACTCGCTATTTATGATAAATACAATTTAAATTCATTAGGACATGAAATCAGAATCTTGCTTCAAAAGCATCCAGGACATATTTGCATGGAATGGCTTAAAGGACACAGTGGAATTTTTGGTAACGAGGGAGCTGATTGCTTGGCTAAGAAGGCTACAAATCCAATCTTCCTGTGACATAATCTTTATGTCCTATTTCTACTGTAAGGAGAATAATACATCGACATATTCTTGAAGAATGGAACCAACAATAACTAACAACTCCAAATGGAAGCTTAGTTTTCCCTTGTGTATATGACAAAGGAAAATGTGAAACTCTTGTACCAAATTTTGTTTTGACACAATTTTTAAGTAGACATGGTAAATTTGGTGAATACTTATCACGTTTTCACTTAACATCCAACCCCGAGTGCATGTGTGGTGAAGAATTTCAAACTGTGGTTCATCTCCTTTTCTGTTGTCCCATTTTCTGGAGAGAAAGACAAGAATTAATATTCAAGCTAGACTCTCTAGGAACTGAATTTTCTGCTCCGCTCACATATTTGCTAATGAAGCCACAACAGTATAAGTACTTCATGATGTTTATAAACTCAGTGTTTAAACGTCTGAAATAGTTTAAATTAATATGCATCAGATTAAAACATATTTTCTTCCTTCTAGTGTTTAAAATACTTTTGTTAAAATTGTATATTTTTATGTATCAACTCTAACCCTAATATACCACTGTGTAAAATAGGGCTCAATAAATCTGGATTTAAAAAAAAAACATGTGAAGAGTCGGTCTGCTGCTCTGTTCTCTCTTTCATGCCAATATATATATATATATATATATATATATATATATATATATATGGCGAGGCTTTAGGAGGGAATAAAAGGAGAGAAAGGTGTTGGGGTTCCGCGGATGCACCCCCGTTATTATCGGTGTTGGAGTGCTGGTGCCAGAAGGGCACGAGCGAATCCACGGGTATATTTTCGGGGGTCCAACCATGACCAAGAGGCCCTGGGTGGATCGCCGGGTGTAAAAAGGAAGGAAAGTATGTGAGGTATATAAGGTGATTTCTTTATTTGTTTAAAGGTGCACTTGGAGTGCTTGGGATGCTCTATCGGCGTCGATGGCGAGTAGTCCGGTCTGTGTCTGAGAGTCGCAGAAGATTAGCGTGCACGTTATCTGGCGTCGCGAGTACCTGAGTGAAGTACTCACGCAATTGGTCTGGGTCATGTGTAAGGTCGGCCACGGCAAGTTTTAAGTCCATATGCTTTGAAACCATCTGTTTAAGAGTCTGGAGGATGTCTTTGAGACTTAAGTCTATCTTCGTGAGTAGTTCGCGATGTTCAGAAGCAGTCTGTTGTAGCTGGTTGGTGGTTGATGATTGTAGTTTTGTTATGTCTTGGAGTGTTCTCGTGTTGGAATTGCAGGTGGCTGTAAGTGTCTGAAGGAGGTCAAATTGAGATGTCTTGGTCAGGAGTTCTGTCAGTTTTGTTGTGGCGTCAGTGGTGAGTTGTTCTAGCTGTCTTCTGCGTTGGTCAATGGTGTCTAACGTCCTGGTGTGGTCGGCGTTGTGTGTGTTGGTAACTGCCTCCTCCAGGTTGGTCAGGCGAGGCCCGAGGTTAAGAACCTCCGAGTGGGGGTCCTGTATTGCCTCGCCGGAGGGCCCAGTGGATGCAGTTGTGTTGGAGTTGGTTGCAATCTTCAGTTCGATGCCGGCCAGTCTGGCTGAGATGTTGCTGATGTCACTGTGGAGGTCCCGCAAGGCCTCCACGAGCGGTTCTGCAGCTATTCCCGTGACCGGTGAAGGGCATGTGGCGGCGTACGTGCCTCGGAATTAAATAAGTGGACGTTGTGGGAAAATCTCTATCAACGTTCGGTCATGCGCACATACAAAATTCGTACGATGGTTAAAACTCGAAATTGAAACCAAGCAATTACATTTTAAAGCTTACACACGTGATTCACACAAAAATTCAAAATGTAACGATAGAGGGGGAAATCCAAGAGATAGAGGATCTGTGGTTTGGATACTTGAGACACTATCTCGGTCGGGACGTAGTGGAACCACGTTGTAGATACCAGTACGGTAGGAATACACTGAATATATAACGCGTGTAAAGAACTCTATGGTTACCGCCAAACACAACAGACGAGTCTACACAGCGACTTTCCAGGTGGCGAGTGAGGTATAGATGTATTATTTTATCTCGACAGGAATCCTGCGCGGTAGGGATGAGTAGCAACTGTGGTGGGGATAGTGCACCTATCGCCACAATGCGTCACACGCGTAAGATTACGAGAGGGGAGGGCGGTGCATAAGGTGTCTAAAAGCAAATTTCATTCTCAAAGCCAGTTTTGCAGCTCTTATAAACTAAGTTGTAATTCTTACTATGGTAGTACTCTCCACGCTTTTGTTGGATCTTAAATAGTACATAGGCATTTGGAACAAAACCCTGTTCTCCTCCAGCAGGCATGATAATCAACTGTCGGCCTTTCAATATCGCTGCAGAGTCCCTGTAACATATTTCACTCCAGGCATATGGTCCAGTTTGTGCTGTATTTATATAAGTTTCACCCATATAAACTATATACATTCACTTCGATATCTCCGAATATTTCGTAAATACTTAAGCCTTTTTGCACGCATGGTGCGATGTTCGATTAAAATTTGTCTGTCGCGCTTTTTTTCCAAATAATCCTAGCTTCAAAAGAACTGTTCTTAATGTTCAGGCACTGCCTTGGAAGTCAGCAGAATATTTAGCTTCATAAGCACTTTCTTCAAAGTTGGTCTTTGTTTTTCTGTGTTTTAAAAATCATTCATAGTTCGCCTAACAACTTCTGAATTAAAACATACAAATTAGATTTTGTGCATGTTCTTAATCTTTGTTTACTGGGCATAGAGAAGGACGTTGTTGCACTAGCACCAATGCCTTTCCTTTCCTTAATAACTCTCCTAAACTGCTTTCAGACACAAATGTTGCCTCAGATACCCTTCCCAGATTTTTATAGCTGACCCACACCATTGTTTCTTTTTTATAAATCTATGGCTATTGGTTATTACTTCTCGTGTTTTTAAATGCAGCACTTTATTTCCTAATGTGCTGGTAGGAGGCGTCATTTATAAATGCTCTCTTGGAACCAGGAGACAAGCACATTTTGAAACAAGCTGTAGTGTTACCGAGTAGCTCTGCACTTGTTCACATGCTCGCAACTGGTACGCAACTGACCTGCCCTACCCTCCAGTTGTAACCGTTCTGAGGTGGACTCGTCCAGATACCACTGCGCATCGCTCTGCACTTTTCAAGATAAGAAAATATATCTGTACCTAATTACAGTAGTGAATAAATCGATCACGGAACAGTCGAGGTGTTTCTTCACTAATCATACCACATCCAGTCAGGACGTATCCCACACCCTGGAACAAAGAAGAGAGTCCATGCAGAGCGAACCTCGAGGAAAACCCCGACCTGTCCAGGAAACCTCCCCCATCCCTAACCCTCACCCGTCACTTTCCCTACTTTATGAGGTGTTTAGTGCTAAGAGGACTCAGCTAGGTTCCTAACGGGCAAGGACCGCCTCAATATACAACTTACTACACATATAGCATAATTAATATACCATAAATACAATAGCTTAGATACTCCTCGGTTTGGAGTTGCATATTCCCATGTCCCGTTATAATTAAACCAGGTTGTGTATATAATGGAGAATTTAAAAACTTGGATATATATTTTTATTTCCCTTTATACCTTATACTATTTTTCCTAGTTGTTCTCATTAGTCTTCCCTGTTTTCCAAAGCATTTTTGTCTTACCTTGCCAGTAAATTTTCTCGGTTTTATTATATTTTCTTCTGATCTTAGATTCAAGATTATTTTGCCTCCTTTTTTGTTTATTTAATATATAGCTACATGCCCCGTTACCTTGGTAACATTACATATATTATTTACATATTTTTTTTTACATTTGTGATCATTACAGTTTGTTTGAGAAAGTTACAATAAGTGTTTGTTCTTTTTACAATCATTGTACAAGTATATCTTATTAACTAAGTATCCTACTGGCTATAACTTTAGTTTAAATGTCCAGGGATTTAATGAATTTGTTAAAGCTTATAAGATATTTTGAAATTAATACTTGAATATTAACTGGCCATGTACCTCCTTCAAATGATATTTCTCGGATGAGAATAGACCTTTGTCATTCTGTATTAGCACATTCATAAATTAGATGATGGACTGTCTGCTCTGCTCTGTTGCATGTACAAGTCGGATCGTTTATTATATTAAATCGATGTAAATATGACCTCGTTTTTCCGTGTCCTGTGACTATGGCTGTCATTTTTGGTGTTGCTGTAAGTTTTATTCTTAATCTGTCTTTAACTGAAGGGATGTATGATTTCGTGACAGCTCCTTTTGTGGTGCTAGTCCATCTGGTTTGCCATTCTTCTAGCGATGACACTGTTATTCCTGATTTAATAGTAGATTTGGGAATTTTGTTGTACACTCCTGGAAATTTAAATAAGAACACCGTGAATTCATTGTCCCAGGAAGGGGAAACTTTATTGATACATTCCTGGGGTCAGATACATCACATGATCACACTGACAGAACCATAGGCACATAGACACAGGCAACAGACCATGCACAATGTCGGCAGTAGTACCGTGTATATCCACCTTTCGCAGCAATGCAGGCCGCTATGCTCCCATGGAGACGATCGTAGAGATGCTGGATGTAGTCCTGTGGAACGGGTTGCCATGCCATTTCCAGCTGGCGACTCAGTTGGACGAACGTTCGTGCTGGACGTGCAGACCGCGTGAGACGACGTTTCATCCAGTCCCAAACATGCTCAATGGGGGACAGATCCGGAGATCTTGCTGGCCAGGGTAGTTGACTTACACCTTCTAGAGCACATTGGGTGTCACGGGATACATGCGGACGTGCATTGTCCTGTTGGAACAGCAAGTTCCCTTGCCGGTCTAGGAATAGTAGAACGATGGCTTTGGATGTACCGTGAACTATTCAGTGTCCCCTCGACGATCACCAGAGGTGTACGGCCAGTGTAGGAGATCGCTCCCCACACCATGATGCCGGGTGTTGGCCCTGTGTGCCTCGGTCGTATGGAGTCCTGATTGTGGCGCTCACCTGCACGGCGCCAAACACGCATACGACCATCATTGGCACCAAGGCAGAAGCGACTCTCATCGCTGAAGACGGCACGTCTCCATTCGTCCCTCCATTCATGCCTGTCGCGACACCACTGGAGGCGGGCTGCACGATGTTGGGGCGTGAGCGGAAGACGGCCTAACGGTGCGCGGGACCGTAGCCCAACTTCATGGAGACGGTTGCGAATGGTCCTTGCCGATATCCCAGGAGCAACAGCGTTCCTAATTTGCTGGGAAGTGGCGGTGCGGTCCCCTACGGCACTGCGTAGGATCCGACGGTCTTGGCGTGCATCCATGCGTCGCTGCGGTCCGATCCCAGGTCGACGGGCACGAGCACCTTCCGCCGACCACTGGCGACAACATCGATGTACTGTGGAGACCTCACGCCCCACATGTTGAGCAGTTCGGCGGTACGTCCAGCCGGCCTCCCGCATGCCCACTATACGCCCTCGCTCAAAATCCGTCAACTGCACATACGGTTCACGTCCACGCTGTCGCGGCATGCTACCAGTGTTAAAAAAACTGCGATGGAGCTCCGTATGCCACGGCAAACTGGCTGATACTGACGGTGGCGGTGCCCAAACGCTGCGCAGCTAGCACCATTCGACGGCCAGCACCGCGGTTCCTGGTGTGTCCGCTGTGCCGTGCGTGTGATCATTGCTTGTACAGCCCTCTCGCAGTGTCCGGAGCAAGTATGGTGGGTCTGACACACCGGCGTCAATGTGTTCTTATTTCCATTTCCAGGAGTGTATATTATTCTTTCTCCTGCAGGAGCTTCTTTTGCTATCCTGTCTGCTATTTCGTTGCCAGCAGTGCCATTGTGGGCTTTCACCCAGCTGAAGTGTATTGTCCACTGTCGTGTTTGTAGTTCAGCCAGGGTATTGTGAATATCAGCGATTAGAGAGTTATGTTTTCTGTTATTTTTCAGCAATTATAACGTGATATTGCTGTCAGCATACAATGCAGCTACTCTCTCTTCTTTGGGAAGATCCTCTAGATCTTCAAGTTCCTGTAAGGCTTTTACCATATGGCCAATTGCTTTCAAAGCCTACGGCAGCTGTACAACTACCACCCTATTGTGCAGCGTATCCAGGATGCCCTCCACGTTTTACACGCTTCTGGCGTTAACGTGGTGTGTGCATGGATCCCTGGTCACGTAGGCTTGCGGGGGAATGAAATGGCGAATTTGGCAGCCAAGACGGCTACCATGAAGCCCAGGGTTCGAGTACCATCTGTGATATCGGAAGATTTTAGGGCAGTATTGCGGAGAGCTGTGCAAACCTGTTGGCAGGAAGAGTGGTCCGCTCTCCGCAATAATAAACTTAGATCTGTCAAAGAACTTCCGATTACCTGGGTTACCTCCTGTCGGTCATTTCGTCGCGAGGAGGTGAGTTTGGCTCGGTTGCGTATTGGGTACTGCTTTTTTACTCATAGTTTTCTTTTTAAAAGGAGCCTTCTCCACTGTGTCCGTTTTGCAATGAAGCGTTATCTGTACGACACGTGCTGCTAGAGTGTTTTCACCTAGCAGACCTTAAGACGTCTCTGCAGCTGCCGGCCAGCTTTGCAGAAATGCTAGCGGACGATAACGCAGTAGTGGAGAAGGTTTTTAGATTCTTTTCTAGATTAGATTTTAGGATAGAGCGAAGGAAATTTTTAGTAGGTTTTGATTGATATTTCGTTTTCTTCTTTTTATACGTATATATGCAATTTTAATAGTTTTATTTATACTTATATAGTTTTTGGAAATTTTTATATCTGGCTTTTGCCATGACTTGCTTTTGTAAGGGCGCTGATGACCGCCGTAGTTGAGCGCCCTTATACAAATCATCATCATCATCATCTACATCATCATCATCATCAACATCATGGCCAATTGCTCTGCCTAGTTATTGGTGCATTTTGGGTGTAATCTGTATTGTAATTGAGGAATGAGAACTTGGTGGTGGTATATCACTGCAGCTGCTCCTACATTTTCTTCTGATTTGCTCCCGTCAGTATAGATTTCTATGTCATATTTTGTATCTGCCTGAGTTTCTTGAATAGCCCTTTTGTCTGTGAGATGTTTCCAGCGTCTTGGTTCTAAGGGTGAATCATAGTTTTTGTTTTCATGAATTGCATTACACAGTTTAACTTTGCCATTTATCGTGATGTCTATTGGTTGAATGTCATTTCATTTGATACGTTTTCCCACTTATGCAAAAGAAGTTCATCTCTCCAATATTTTGTTTTTTGACAATAAAAAATATAATTCCAAGTACTATCTTCTTTTTCACTCATTGGACATCTTCCATTAATATATCCATTCCTCGTACGTTAATGCCAGAGGCTCTACTCTCATTAGTCCTAAGGACCCGGGCCTCCTTCCACCAGCACCAGGTAGTTACTGAGCCGTCCCAAAAGGGCGCCCGACGCCTCCATGGGGCCTTCCATAGGGCAAGACCTAGACACCAACAAGCCACCCCTCCATCTGGCCCTGTGGACTAAAGAGGGGATAGAAGTAGATACGCCACTTACGCGCGCCAACTCCAAAATGGGAAGGCTACCGATATGACCTCGGTGGGGCCGCCTGGTGATCTAGCACACCTACTAGCTCTGCTGGCTAGTACGCGGGAATATTAATATCCACTCCTTTTAAGTACATTACTCCTGTTCTAAACCATGCCAACGCTTCCCTTCCGACTTTATCAGAGATGTCAATATATTTTTCTCTGCCCCAATCATTTTTCATTGTTTTATATAACTTCAGAGATCTTTTGTTATTAAGATTAGCCCGTAATTATTGTTTACCAATATCTTCAATTTTTGTTTTTACTTCTTTCCAGAATCCCTTTTCTATTCTTCTGCCCGCCTCTGCTGCACTCAAGGCTCTCCGTGATCCACTCGCTGTTCTCCGTGCTGTACTCGTTACTCTCCGTGCTATGGGAAATGTGGGATTAACTTCATCACTTTCATCTTAATCTGAGAAAGTGTTGCAAGTCTTTAATGATTATACCTTCACGCAGTGCCGTGTAATATGCGTAGAGTATCAAAAGAAAACTAATAAAATGCAAATGCAGTAAAGAAATATGAGTATATTTTATGAACTTAAAGTTTGTGAAAATATATCGATTATTTTTAAATTAGTTTAAATCTGTTTTAGTTTATGAATTCTATGACTTTATTAAGTTACTGTAGTGTTGTAACTCAAGAATAAACATATCTTAACGTAAAAAAATAAATAAATTAGTAATGCTACCAAGCAATAACTTGTAAAGTTTGGAGAAAAGCAGGAGAATTTTTAATATTTCAGTGTGATACGGAACATATTTTCCATCGATGTAACAAACTTGGGTTTGATGTAATTTAAAGCAGTATGGATTGCAGTTTCTACAGTAGAACAACACTATCTAAATATGCGTATCTTAAAATTCATTTTCTTAATATTTTCTATTTTAGCATTCTATAAAGTCCTCTAGCTATGAAGTTCCCTCTCCCTCACTCTCCGTTCCTCACTCTCCCTCCCTTCCCGCCTTCTCTCTCTCTCTCTCTCTCTCTCTCTCTCTCTCTCTCTCTCTCTCTCTCTCTCTCTCTCTCTCTCTCTCTCTCTCTCTCTCTCTCTCTCTCTCTCTCTCTCTCTCTCTCTCTCTCTCTCTCTCTCTCTCTCTCTCTCTCTCTCTCTCTCTCTCTCTCTCTCTGTCTCTCTGAAATGTAGGTGCTTTTAATGATACACAAAATATATTATCTTGCCGTAAGCAAAATATCCAAGGAATAATAAGTGCAATTCATAACCTCAAAATTATTAGGGAAATGTTCATGGGATGAAATTGTTATGTTTTAAAAATGTTTTCTTGAAAGGTTGGCTATAAATGATGCTGAAAATATATTTATTGCAATAATATGTTACGAGGGCTGATCGACAAACACTGAGACTCATTTTTTTCACAGATGTTTATTACTGCAACTCAATGTTCACATAATATTTTTCAAAGTAGTTCCCTGCTACTTCAATGCACAAATTATAGCATCTCTGCCAGTCCTTGAACACGTCACAGGTGCAAGATCGGGGCTATAAGGTGGATCTGGTATACAGGTAATGTTGAATCGAGCCAGAAACTGCATGACTTGATGTGCGACGTGAGGCCGTGCATTGTCATGATGAAGTCACCACCCAGTCCGAGAAAGCTCTTGTCGTTTCTTTGCAATGTGCTTCCTTAGTGTAGCCAATACTGAAGTGTAGTATGCTGCTGTAACTGTAGTGTGAAGGGGAACTATATGCTGGGAAATTATTCCATTACAGTAAAAAATGTGACCACCATCACTTTCCCTGCAGGTGGAACAACTTTTGCCTTTTTTGCTGTTGGAGAACCTGGCGATTTCCACACTGTGCTGACTTGTTTTCCTTCAGGATCATAATGACGCAGCCATGACTCATCGCCGGTGATAATCGAAGCTTAAGTGTATTCGATTTGGAAAAAAAAAGAAAAAGAAAGAAAGAAAAGAAAGGAAAAGAAAACTAATACAAGCAGACAACTCAGACTGCCGAACATTATACACACTGGATATAATTGCAATACGCCTGAACGCTTAAATTTTTTAACAAACCGTTAATGAGAGGTTTGGAAGTAAATTTAAAATATTTACATAAAATATAGAATGGAAAACAAACAGACAAACGCAGAAATATAACATGGGAGAAGAGTTTTGCTTAGATAGTCTCTTCTCTGTTGATTTTAGGGATACTTTTACAACGATATTTAAAAAGTATTAAAAAAAGAATATAATCCAAAAGCATAAAAATTTATCTATATTTTATTTTGTGTTAGCAGCTAAAATAGCAATATTTAAAAAAGCTCTTGCAATCCAAGTTAATATTAGGTTTCCCATTTTTACAAACGTATAGTGGTCACGACATTGAAACAAATTTAATTATGTAAGCAATTAATAAAGTTTATTGTATTATTATTTTTTCTAAACTTGTTCGTTTTGTTTCCACGACATTTTCCTAATTTTTTCAAAAGCATTTTTATACAATTCATTTCTAAAATAAAGAAAGCAGGGAGTTTTGGAGAAAACTCGTTTCCCGTGTTCAACGTCTATGTCCAGTGGTTTTTGATTTCCAATCTGTGTAAAAGTATTATCAAAAAGAATATGAAACTAAGGGTACCTACCTCAAGGGCAAGGCGAGAAGGTTGGTCACCCTGCATGAGGATGCAGAGCGGTGGAAGACCCAGACTGCACTGTAAAGGAACTTGCCATAGGCTGTCAACATCCAGTTCGTCCACAAGGAATCCATTCCTTCTAAGTGCACGCCCAGCATCATGCACTACTGTTTTCTGGTACATATCTGTAACAGTAACATTTGATGTGTAATACTCACATAACTAAGTGCAACACAAAAGTTACTTTATAGCTGGTAGCTGATAAGAGGTAGTCAAAACTTCTACAAAGGCAGGCTGTACTACTCTTTAAAGTACAGTGTTTTGTGAAATGAAAGCGTTTGTAGCATTAGCCGTATTAACTTTTTACACGAGGCTGTTCTATAAAGAACGATTACAATTTTTTTTGACAACGTACCTTTACTCATTCTCATCATTTTGATGGTCCTTATCAAAATAGTCTCCCCTGAATGTGATACACCTGTCACAGCGTTTCTGCCAGTCTTCAAAGACATGATGGAAACCATTTTGAGAGATACTTCAAAATCGCCTCCGCAGCCTTCACCACTGCTTCTGATAATGGATGATGCCTCCTACGAAGACGTTTCTTCACGTTAGGGAATAAAAAAGGTCACATGGGGCTAAATCCAGAGAGGGTGAAGGTTGCACTTCATGTAGATTTTTGCAAGATATTCAGCAAGAACATTGGCAATATGCGGCCGCGCATTATCATGTTGCAGCATATAGCCTGCTTCTTGTAAATGTGGTCTTTTGCGCCTGATATAGACTTACAATGTTTTCAGGACATCCCTTTGTCCAGTTACTGATGTGTGTGCAGGTACAACATGCTGATAAAGCATTCCATGAATATCAAAGAATTTAATTCTTATATATTATTTAATTTAATCTGCGAGTTCAGGTCCAGGTGTCTCGAGGCTAAACCTGGACTTACTGTGTTCTTTAATTACTAATGATATACATTTAATTAATAACAGGTTTATATTTGCAGACAGAACTTATGCCTACATTAACTAACCTAATGGCCAATATCTCCCGTGGCCTTACAGCTAAATCTAACCTAACAATAGCCTTATTACTAGGTACATTTTCTAATAAATAACTAAATTACAATTTTAATCTGAATAATAAATTATACTGTTGCAAGGCTGCTGATCTATTTCTAATATTTTGCGCCTGCAACAGAAGTCTTCCCGACCTTGTATAATGAAGTCCATTAAATTTCGTTGAATCTCCATGTTACTTGGACATCCAATATTTACTTGACAGTTGTAGGTATTTTCTTTAGTTATTTCTCCTTACTCCATGGTCCTGGTTACTTTCGACGATCATTGAGTGCTTCTTCATGTGACGTTTGGCTTTCTTTTCCTTCTCCGTAGATTCATATTGATCTCCTTCCAATAAATATTAATGTTAGACAATATCATCTCCTTACAAAGTTCCTATGAAGGTTGATCCTCTTCCAATAGATGTTGATGCTAATTTATTTCATCTCTCTGTGTAAATCTTGTTGATCTCCTCAATTGTATCAGGGTATTAACTTGATGTATTGTCTCTCCCCTTCTTCTATTTCTTAGTTGTGCTCTGTTCTGGTTGTAGTCTTCCGTGAATACTAGCCCTACCATAATTTCCAGCTGTTTATAATCTTCTTCTTTCCTCACTATATTCCATATTTGTTTTCCTTGTAGTTTTGTTCTACCTTCTTGTAGTTCGAATATATATTTACTGCATTCAAACAATGAATGTTCTAGGTTGCCTGGAACATTGCAGATATCACAATTACTATTGTATGTTTTGCCTATTCGATTGAAGTATGTATGATACGGTCCGTGTCCTGATATGTAATGTATGCTTCCTTTCCTCGGTTTCAAATGTTTCATCCGTAATCTTTCCTTTATGTTTGGTAATAGTTCATAAATTCTCCTTCCTTCTTCCGCGTTATTCCACTCTTGTTGACAATCATTTAAAATTTTATTCCTAATTTCAGTTTTAGATTTACATTTTTCGCCGATCAGTTCGTGCACTGTTGTTATATTCTGTTTCTTTAACCAATAATCTTCTGTTATCAAAGAATGAGATGATCATGACTTTCCCAGCAGAAGCAGTCACATTTGCTTTTTTGGAGGTTGGTAATGAAGGAGATTTCCACACTGAGCTTTGCTGTTCGCTCTCAGGATCAATATGATGTAGCCAAGTTTCATCAGCAGTGATTACGTTTGAAAGAAACTCCGGATCTTCCTCTAACATCAACTTTAACTGCATGTTACCTCTATTGCAGTGGTAGGCGATACTGAACATGTCTGAACGTACCTGGTTCTCACAGGCGGGAACCAGGATTACCAACAATGAAACTACTACGGCATGTTTGTTTCATATTAAGCTAATAGAATATAATAAGATTGAATTTTAGTGCGAAAATATATGACCGTAAAAAATTATGATTATTCTTTATTGAACAGCCCTCGTATTTCATGAAGTTATCAGAGAGGCTGCTGGAAATTCTGTGATATTTATTTTCAACGCTACGAGTCAGTTGCAATGAAATAAAAATGAAAAGTTTGTAAATCCCTTAACAGCAAAGGCCTCCTGCTGCACAGGGAGTAGCTCACTTAGAAGCCCATTAGGTTCCAAATCCCAAGAGCCTTGTGCAGTTGCTGCCCTCCAGTATCTGCGTACTTTCGTGTCCTTAGCATTGCCATTGTTTACTTCACAAACTTAACACATATGTACGTGTTAATGCGTTTACATTATGGCGAACAACGCACTTACGTGACCCAAACCCTCGCAGTATAAACGAACGCCCTGTACAATCCCATAAAATATAATACCTATACCAATAATATTTACCAGTATATTACGTGAATGTATGAGTCTTTTATTGCTCATATCAGATATTCTTTTCTTCAAACTAGGTTTCCTTGAAAACATCGCTCATATGAGAATTCTCTGAATTTTTACACTGCAGTACTTAATTATCTGCTCGTTTTCCTTTCTAGTTGAATAATTCCAGCAACAAAACTTGGCTTTATTTGCGTTCCACTAATTAGCACAGATTCTTTATTACTGTGGCCGTTGGGAAAGCTCAAGATGCTGTGAACGTTATCATGTCATGTCTGCAATTGTTTAATTAGACTGGAAGGAAACAACGGGCAACTATTCCGAGAATTCTTTTGTTTTTTCTGCTACTGTGCTAAATATTGCAGTTTTAGATGGCCAATAGCAGTTACCTTCTCACAGCTGTTTGGTAATCTTAATTCGTTTATTAATCTGTGTAGTGTTGGCAAGTAAAGACATACACTCTCAAGGACTCAGTTTGTTGATATTGTGTAGCCTGTTTTATGGTGAACAATTGACAGGTTCTTGTTTTTATTATTATTAAGTTGCTCTGCTTAAACTGTTTGGCTTCACCTCACCATATTTTATTGCATCCTTTTGTATGTGTAATCGTATACAATGTGTCTTATTACTAAATAAATACAACAGGTTATGGGCCCAGATCATTCCCAGTGCGCATAAAGTGTGAAATATGTGAAAAGGAAGCAGTAAATAATATTGTGAAGTGAAAAAATTGTTTTACCTTTTGCTCTGCTGATTACGTAAGTATCCGCCATTTTTACTTTTGCAAAATTGTATGTGCAAAAGAAAAGTTTATGTTTTAGATGACCAATAGCAGTTATCTTATCACAGTTGTTTGGTAATCTTAATTCGTTTATTAATCTATGTAGTGGTCAGCAATAGTGGCGGCATTTTGTTTACATTTTGCTTCAAATAGTTTCATACTACTGTAAGTAATGAAGCTATAAAGCTCGGGCCTTAAAGTACTTAAATGTTGTAAGTCACCATTAGGGTAGTTGTCTCATGTGCTTATGAGAACTTCTTAGTGGTTTACCGGGAAAAACACGAGTCAGTTGGAGAATTTAATGTCATGTTGGTACGTTGGCCGTAGTAGCTCAATGGTAGAGCGGCTGGACGGAAACCAGAAGATCCGTGGTTCAAATCCCAGCTTTGGCATTGAATTTTTCAGTCTGGCTCTACCCTCTCATAGTGCGTCCTACACACGGCTAGTGTGAAAGAACAATTAATTTATACCACCATCTAATTTGTAATTATTTCTTATTAGCTTCAAATCTAGAAAAGGAAGAAATCTATTAATTTCAGTTTCTAATGTGAATTTTATAGCTTTATCGTGTAAATTTAGTAATTTTAAAGCTTCGTTAGTTTGTTTTTCAGAAACAATAGCAAAAAAATCAACATATCTATACCATGTTTAAAAAATCAAAGGAAAAGCTTTAGTGAAAATTGTATGCCTGAATTGCAGTTCTGAAACGTAAGTTTGCTCTTCACAACAATGTGCTAATAGTGACCTCTATGAAAAAAATTTGATACTTGTTTAAGGGCCAAGATGCATTGGCAAGGGGCTTGGAGCTGGTAAAATATTGTGTGGCCTTATGAACTTACCAAATCCCCCTACAATGTGTTCCAAATACCTATACAACACTTTTAGGGAATAGCCTGCAAAAAGTTTCAGAAAATTCCATAACATCTGCTGCCAAAGAAGCTTTGTTACTAAATTAAAATAATAAAGATGTTGTAATCAACCTTCAGAGTAAATTGTAAGCTATAGTTCTTACTGGAAACCTTAAGACGGTTTTCCTCAGCATTAAGTTTCTTTTTAACATTTACCCCATTGTCTCAAAAACTATTGGAGATATGTACATATAATTTTTACAGATTATAAAAGTAGCTTCATAAATGCTGTGCATCTACAAGCACAGTAATTTAATTAATGAGCTTCATGTAATGGTGTTTTAATGCTAAAAAACATCAAGAAAAAATAATGAAAGAGAAAACATATATATTGCTTGAAACTGTAAATACAAGCTTCATTGTAGATCAGTAGGTTTTCTAAGGACCACATAATATGTTATACAATTTTCATGCATGTACTGTTAATAGTTTCAGAAAAAAAGGTTATCAAATTGAATATTTTAACAGGCGAGATAGGGCGTACCGTCTCAACTTAAAGATGGAAGTATATCACGAATACTTATAAAAAATGCTGATCTAACTGGCAATAGACTTCTTGGTCGTGGATTTATTCAAATGCAAGACATTGATCCAAAACATGCTTCTAATTTATGCAGTGGGTATGTCAATATTGTGACTTTGAGGTTTCGTGAAATGAAAAGTCCAGTTGCACAAACTAAAATGTTCTTTATTTCCACCGAATTACAGTTGGTACACGTATCACGCACAGTTACGTAACACTCACAATTATGCAACACTCACAATTAAATAACACTCGCTACTAGGCACCTTGCCGTACGACTCTCTCTAGAGCTGACTAAAAACTCAGAACTGAGAACTGAGAACTGCCTGAGTCATCCAATGCGTCGCTTATATAGGCAGATCGCTCCATCTCGAAGTTTCGCGGCTCGGAACAATCATCCCGATTGTTCCAGACGTCAGGGGGGTGAGAAAGAGACGGTACAGTGGCTCGTAATGCTTTTATAACCATTCCCTCAGTGAGTGCCACACAGATAAATGGGTAGGCGTGGCCTGAACGTTTCCCGTCTCGCCCCTCCCAGCTGGTTGTGCCTTCCGATAATTGGGTGACAATATAAACAAGCAGTGTAGGAATTGGAAAATATGATTTGGCCAAGTCAATCACCTTATTTACATCCCACTGAACTCTTATGGGATCAAACTTGACAGGAAAATCAGAAAATTGAGTTGGAGATCTGTGGAATAATTTATACCAAGAGTTTGTGCAGCGTTTCTGAAATCAAAGGGTGAATACTTAGAAGAGGCTAAAATTTACGCCATATCGAGCAATACCAGCGAGAGATATTAATTTTGTTGGTCTTTTTAATTTTTACGACGTGTTTGTACATTAAAATAAATTATTTAGGTTTTATCATAGGTGATCAAAAACTTTTGATTGGTGTTTTGAGGTCTTTCGGTTTCATAAATGCTAACACAGAATTGTTTAATGAAATATAATCCCTTTTCACCTACCATAAGAGGAAGAGAATGTAAAAAGTAGTTGGGTAATAACATCATTTGTTTTCCGCTGGATAGTAATCTTACTCCCGATAAACATTCACTGCCTTTTGTTTCCCCGTAGCACTCCCAGGCGACCGCAAAGTGAGATTCGTGGTGGACAACACGGCGCTGGGGCGGGTTTTCTCCGGGATCTCTGGTTTCCCCCGCCATCTCATTCCACCGGTGCTCCATCTTCATCTCATGTATCATCAGTGTCATCGCCTGCCGTGCCGTATGTAGTAAAAGCGGCCGTTAAACACTACACATTTCATTACCTGTAGCACAGAAAATACTACTCTGATAAGTCCCGGGCCTGACATAGAGATGGCGCCACTGGGCCAATTTGACGGAGAGCATCATATAGTTTTACTCCAGACTAGCTGTATCCATAGTTACAGGTCAATACCTTGTTTAGTTTTTGAACGACAGCGTTTTAAACAAGACAAGTGTAGATGTTTCACGAAAATTGAGGATTTGGAAAAACTAGCAGTGATTAAATACTTCCATTTGAAAGGCTTAACACCTAAAGATATCAAGGAGGAAGTGGACAATACGTCTTTATGTATGTGAAGTCTGGGGTATGACAGCAGGCTCCAACCTTCTGCTGTTCCAGTGTGTACAGAACAGATGCCTTAGGGTTATCTATTCTGTATACAGACGATTCCCCGTGAGATTACTTCACGAGGTTTCATCCCTCCGATATGTGGAGGATGAAATTAGGCGCCAGGCCACAAAATTCTACGCCAGTTTACTAAACCATCCGAGCGCCCTGTTTAGTCTCTTGGGGATTACCGTCCAAGAGTATGCCGTTTAAAGCGATACCGGCTACCACGTATGGCATGTGGGCACTACCGGTAGCCATAAGGCACATATTTCAGCCTAAAATTAAATTTCCCCCCACCCAAGATTTTGCCTGCGATAGCTTTCTACTCGTTTAAGTCTTCCAAAATAACACCATACCGGTGCACACGGGCCGTTACAACCGATCTTGCAACCATTGAGGAGCTAGAAGCTACGTCCCTTCTTCCCCCAACATAATATACCATCACATCCCGTCACTACATGGGGCAGGTACATGCCTAACCCTCCCTACGGGCTGTTCCTCAGTTCACCAACGCCTGTGCTACTGAGTACGTTGAAACACCCAGCTCCATCTTATACAATGATTAAAAGGTGAATTACAGAGTTTAAAATGGGACGTAGGAGCATTAGTGATGAGCCTCGCTCTGGACGCCATGTGGAAGGCACAACTCCAGAGATCATTAAAGAAATGCATCGTGTAGTACTGGAAGACCGCAGATTAAATTTGTTTTAGATAACAGAGGCTATAAATATATCAAAATAACTTAAGGTAATATTTTAAGTAAAGTTTTGGGCTTTTACAAGGGCTGCGCAAGATGGGTGCCGCGTTTGTTGACATCTGATCAAAAGTTGTACAGAAAAACTGTTTCTGTTAAGAATTTCAAGCTCTGCCATAAAAATACCAGTGAAAGTTTGAGATAGCTTATTACTATGGATGAAACTTGGAAAAATCACTAAACTCCAGAAAGTAAATCACAGTCAAAACAGTGGATTGCGCCAGGTTAACCAACTCCAAAAGAGACAAAGTCAATTTTGTCAGCTAACAAGGTTATGGCGAGAGTTTTCTGGGATGCACACGGAATTATTTTCATTGATTACTTGGAAGAGGGTACAAGTAGCACTGGTGACTACTAAGCAACCTTACTGCAACGTTTGAATGATGCGACGAAAAGAAAAAGACCTTTTAAAGCAAAGAAAAAATCTTGTTTCTTCACGACAACGCTCCGGCCCATCATTCAGTCATTGAAATGGAAAAAATGTGCTAATTAAAGTTTGAATTGCCTGAACATACACCATATTCGCTAGATATAGCACCCAGTGACTATTTACCAGTTCCCAAGGAGGGGAATAACAATAGAGAGCATACTAAAATTCTGGTATAAGTGTATTAAAGGGCAGAAAGGGTAATTATTGAATCTGTGCATGAAGCAACAAAAATACATTAAGAACACAAATAGTTGGTGGTCGGAATTGGAAATAATGGTATTAAAGATAGTGAAGCAGCCCCTGTCACGTAAGAACACTGAGACAGCATATAACCTGATACCAGAAAGAAATTGACACAAACGAATAAATATAAATAAATGATAGATTTACAAATATAAATAAATGACGTATAACAGAACAGACATATGTCATAATGCTAGCATATACCCCGGAGACCTCCGCAGTGACAAGGTCACTCTACGAAAGTCAGTAAACTCCCTTTGTATCCCCTGTAAACAAACATCCCTACTCAATTTTTCGTTTTGTCCTCAAGGAAAATTTGGCACCTCTCAGTTGGAAACCTACCCATTGTCAAAATCCCATACGTGCCTCTAACAACAGGCTATAAGATTTCGAACGATTCGCGAACGTATGTCTTAGAATAAATTTTTGCACGCGGACCGTTAGAGAAAGCGTCTCTGATGCTAGGTCCGAAACTGGAAATTCTCAACACTGATATCAAGTGGGGATACTTAAAAGCCAATAGAAAATTGATATTTGGTCATGTGATTTTGCAAACTCCGAGAAATATCTAGAGTGGGGGTAATTCAAGGGGATGGCGGAAACTAGGTTTTGCTAGTAAGAGCACTTCGGTCCTGAGTGTTGCGTAAGACGGACGCGTATTCGGCGCCTCCTAAGTACTATACTCCCGCGCTATACACAGAGACCAAGCGCAATGTTTAACAATCTCTCCAGTGAGAGTTAGCATAATGAGTAATGTATTGTGAGGACGATAAGTATATCCAATCCGACTACGCAGTGCTACTACCTCCGTGCTTCGCATCGCAATATAGACAGTGACGCTTGACTCAACAACCACACCGACGGCGACTTCACGGTGGCGAGCGTAGGAGCCTAAGGGCTACAATAAACTTCTGTCTACCAAATTCGAGGTTTCATCATTAACCCACAACCTGTCAGGACGCACCCACTCCTGGAGTACAGATGAGAGTCCTCATGCGGGAACTACATGTCACCTCGAACCGACTATCATCTCCCTTTCCTTAACCTCCGCACGCCACCGATCCTTAATTGTGAGGCGTTGAGCACAAGGGAGAGCTCGACTTGGTCCACAATGGGCCGGACCGCCTCAATAGGCATGGAAGATTTGTGGAGAGCAGAGGAGACAAACCATAGCGGTTTTTGGAAGAACGTGAGAACCAGAGTACAAGAAATAGATAGACTTTAGATATGGGGAAGTATAGAAGAAAGGTAATCTGTGACATTTTATAAGCAATTAAAGACAGGATGGGGTAGGGAAAAATATATAGATCGTTGTGGCAAAACTGGAAGAGAAGGCTTAGCATGGATGAGAGTAGGAACAAAATACCTAAAAGGGTTGAGAAGTAATGAAGTAGAGATATGTGAATTTTGTGGAGATGAAGGGAGCACTGTTCTTTACCTGATAGAATGTAAGGAGTTAACAAATTACAGGAGAAAAATATGGGATAAGAAATGGAACAGTGTGGGTAAAGAGGTAGTGGCGTTACACATGTTGACGGGGATGGGTGAAAAGAAAAGTAGATCTATAGGAGAATTCTTATATAAGTTAAAAGAAAAGTGGATTAGGGTAAAACAAGCGAAGCTCAAGAAGAAATGACACCAAGCTGATCAGGAAAACCAAAGGTTTATGGCCAGGGGAGCTGTGTCAGCGAAGAAATCTTGGGTCAATAATTTCATGCATTTGAATCCGTTCCTGAATAACAAAAAATCTCTTGTGGGACGAAGATTTCAGAGCAACAAGGTCCCTGATGCGATAAACAGCTGTTTTGAGGACCATAATGAATCGCACTAGAGAGATGGTTTAGTTAAATTGGAACACCGATATGACAAATGTATTAGCCCTTCAGGAGATTATGTTAACAAACAGAGAAAAAAAGTTTTTAAAACTTTTTCTTTGTTATTGTAAAGTACGGGACTTATCAGCCGACCCTATTAGAATAGATAAATTTATCCACGTAACACATTGCTTTCAATTACAGCAGATGTGCAGCAGAGCATGCTGCTATTTCACATTTGAGTTCGACGCTTAGCACTACTCAGTATAATCCAACAATGTTTACAAATTGAACAAAGGATTTTGCACAAAAGTAGCTCCGTTATCCCGTGATGTTTAGGAACAATTGCATAACCTCATAGTGATGGACATAGATGAGGATCTTGCATGTTGACCTCAAGTCTTTGGTCAATAACGGCTTTTCCCCGATGATATCAGCAATATGCTACGTCACGCAGACATGAAGTTATTACTAGCGCTCTTTATAACTTTCAAGAGGAGCGCTTGATATCCTGATGCTTATCATAATGTTGTTTAAGTCATGTACACTGTAATGTACAATTGATATAATCGAGACATCGATCGTCAACGAAATGATATTAACAATCGATTTCATTACGATCGTAATTCAACTATTTCAAGTCAGCGTAACAACTGAGCGCAAACCAATTACTAATTCTTACTTTCTGTGCCGTTTATCTGTGATTTTTGTATTCCAAAGATGCTGTACGAAGATTTTCTATTCAAACTACCCTTTACACAGAATACTTGCTATTTTTCATTTTCTTAAAATAGTTCTAACAGTTTTTATGCAAATAAATGTACATCTTGAATTTTATGCGAGTAACCTGTGAAGTCCCATGCATTCCTACTGATATTTGCATAACTGTTAAACCGTACGTGATAGACAAAAAACTAAATACACGAAAGACTATGTTGTTAAAACATGTATTTCATTTCCATATTTTTGTGGCATCAAACCTTTCCCTTGGAATTTTTCATCATTTGTTATCTCTCTCAATACCTCGTAAAATATTGGATTTCGGACAAAAATTTAATTTCAAAATTGCGCGAGTAATACCCCTTTAAGGTCACAGCAATCATTTTTGTAAACAGATCTTATCTTTTGTCAACAGGATAACTCAAAAAGTAATTTTAGTTGATTGATAGAAATTAATCATTTCTCCACACTAGCTGTAAATAGCCTAAGGTTTTTAATAGAGTCAACATGAAAAATTCAATACCATGGCCTGTATTTGAACCACGGATCTCCTAGTTTCCGTCCAGTCGCTCTAATCCAGGACATCTGTGATTCAAATACAGGCCATGGCTTTAAATTTTTCATGTTAACTCTATCCATAAAAAACTTAGCCTATATACAGCTAGTGTGAAGAAATGATTAATTTACATCAATTAACTAAAATAATAAGAGTTAAATGATGAAGCCTGGGACTCAAGTACTTATAATAGTAAGTCGCCACAAACGGTGTATCTCGGATGCGAGAGCCCCTAGTGGTTTACTGGACAAATATACGATCCGAATGGAGAACTTAATATCAGGGCGACACGTTGACCATGGTAGCTCAATGGGTTAGAGCGACTGGACGGAAACCAGGAGATCCGTGGTTCAAATACCGGCCATGGCATTGGATTTTTCATGTTGACTCTATCCATCAAAAAGTAATGTCAAATAAATATAAAAGTTGGTGTTTAGGTTTATTATGTTTCAAAGATAGCATACGACGATTTCCAAGAAACTCCTCCCTCACTATCCAAAGTATTTTCGAATTGAAAAAGTTGTCTCAATCTTTCTCAAAACTGTGGTTAACCATTTGATAATGTAGAAAAATATTAAGTGAAAAATAAATTCCATAATATTGAATTTTTTAAATAGAGCGCGTATTTTTTAAACCATAACAATGGAAATTAGGAAATTGCAGACCTACCAAAATGTATAACAAGACGACGCAAATGTTGCTGATTGTGCCGATAGATTGTATTCATTGCAGTAATTGTGAAATTAAGTTCCTGCTTTATGTGCTTAGTCGCGCCTAGGTATTTGTAGCAATTGACTGCTTAGGTAGTTAAAATAGTTTGCCTCCATTACCTCCTAATGTACCGCATTATATTAATGGGGCGTCCCTTCTCGGAGAACAGCAATCCTATGAACACGGAAGTCCATAATGTTGTCTCTCGCTCAGGATATGTGTTGGTGAGTGTGACATCAGACAACAGTATAGTCTATTCGCCCTTATAGTGTGTAATATTATTTAATAATATTAAATGAAGTCTTCTATAAGACTGAGGTCTACTAAAAGAAGCTATAGCCTACATCTAGGATTAGGAGGGGATTCGGTACGTAGGCCACCATGCTGCGTCCACTGTTCCTGTGCCCCCAAGTAGAGACACACCCGGGAGGAAGGATGAGTTGAAGGAGACAGAGGGCGACCGACCCAAGGAGCCATGACAGTACAGAGGGCAGGATCCCTACATATTACTTGGATAGAGACTTCCCCCGACAGGCCAGGTCAACGAGCTCACCCCCCTACAGCGAGAAGGCAACGAGCCCAGCAGCCGACCCCTAATGGTCCCAGGCAGGCGATCCCAGCCCGAAAGGTCCAAGCAGAGGAGTGGAGACCTGCAACCGACCTACCGGAGGAGGAAGTAGTTTTCCTCAGGGCATATCCTGCCATGCACCTCCGAGACACCCGCCGACACTTCTACCCTGAAAGAGACCAACAGGTGAGAGATGACAATGATAATGTAGATGAAATGGAGGGAGAGGAAATTCGGGGGATGTAATTAACCTACCCAGTATTCGCCTAGTGACCCGGGAAAACCCCGAAAAAAAACATGGATCAGGTAGGTAGGCCACGGGAATCAAACCCGGGTCTCCCGAATGCATGCCACAGACGAAACCGCCTGAACCCTCCCGCTCGGTTAGCCTACGTCTAAATGGATATTAAAGTTGAATTAAACAAACAAACGTTTGAGGAAGAACTTGGCAGTCGATTGTGTGTACATTATTTAGGTAAAAATTGATGGTCTGCACGCCAAGTATGAATGCAGTTGTATGAAATGACGTATCTCGCACTGAATCTGCTTGTTGTTTGGGATAGACATCTCGTCGTCAGTCCAAATTAGAAACTGACAAATAGCGTACATTTTTACACTCATGCACGCTAAATGTACCACAGAACCACACCGAGTAAGACCTAACACCTCTATAATTAATTCACATGAGCTTTTCTATACTCTATTCTGTTTTTACATCGCTTCTACAAACTCTATCTACTTCATGTTAACGCAAAAGTTCGCAAAAACACTATCATTGTAAGTTTAATTTTAGGCAGAAAATGATTAAGCGTTAGTCAAATGTTTATTAACAAGACGCTATATGCCAAATTTAGAACTGTATATTTCTGAAATAGCACATACCACGAAAAAAATATTTTAAAAATTGTTTTTCAAATAGGATTTTGTGATTTAGCAGCTATAACAAAATTATGAAACTCAGTTCGGCTGAAGAATAATTCATAAAACTCAAGATGACTTTTTCAGTAATTTATATTTTTAAACATATTAAATTTGATGATCAAGCTGTGTAGATCTGTACTTAAGTCGACGGATTTCCATTTTAAGGTCGCTTTCCAAGAGGAGTTGAACTGAAATTCAGCATCACGCTTAAGCGTGCTCCTCTCTGAGGAAATAGCCAAAGCCTCCTTAATTCTACGCTCCCAGTAACTGTTGCATTTTGCCAAGATGGTCGTCTCCCGAAAGTTGGCTCTATGGTCGTTATCAAAACAATGATCTGCAGTCCAGACTTATCAGGTTGCATTAAATGAATGCTCCGTTCATGTTTGTTTATTCTGGTAGCGATAGTCCTTCCGGTTTGTCCTATATAAACGTGAAGCTGGATTTCAGTTCAGCTCCTCTTGAAAACCGGCCTTGAAAATGTACATCCGTTGACTTAAGGAGCGTACACATCTATACAGCTTGATAATTAAGTTAAGTAGTTACGTTTATTTAACCCAATTAATTTTCTATACTCACGCCATCTCCTGACCTGGCATTTAATTTACTGAAAACAGTCTTTTGTTCAGTAATGCGAGTATTGATAGTGTTTTGTCTTTGTTTATAGTTGTGTTATATCCGGTGATTCATTTGTAGTTATAACATTTAATAAATATCCTGATGATGGGAGAGACGTACACTCCCGAAACGTCGATTTCTAATCGTCTTTTCACCTGGCTTGCTTCCCGAGAACAACTTGAACATATTCGTCGCCAGGAAAGCTTCAGGTCTTTTATTAAATATGTTTGACTAATTTGAGACAACAATTAGTAATGCAAATTTTCCCCTTAAGGCAATGCACCTGCGAATCTACAATTCGCATTCAAACGACTTGCGATTGTATCGCTTTGCAAATGTAACGTAACCATTACGTATAAAATGACAAACGCAAATCTACATTTGTATGAGAGATATTGTTGTTCCTTTCTGGATTTAACTAATTCAAAATGTATTAATTAAAAGTGCTACCGAATCGTAAACATATTGTTACAAGCTACAAGTGAAGCTATGTTGGAAAAGATAGCTAAGATTTTAGCAATTTAATGCTTTTATAAATACCACGCTATAATATTTATAAATATGAGGATATAAAATTGATAAAGCAATACGTTTTGTTTTAAATAATGTAATTATAACATTTAAAATGGCTATGAAGATTTGCTGGTTTTATTAGAAGTTGATCCATCACGCACCTTAACACTTAGAGCATTTAAAGTAATAAAAAATTGTGAAAATGTTTTCAGGTAAACATTTGAAATGAGAATGTGCGTTAGTGTATTGTTTTCAGGAGTGTATCAAAGGCTACACTGAGTTGTGGATATTGCGATATTAGTATATAAAAGACAACGAATTAAAATATATAGTACAAATACAGTAACAACCAAAATAAAAATTCAAGTTTGTTTAATTTCACAAATGCATTACCTTAAACAGTTTGCAGTGGGAGTTCCCGAAAGGTTCATGAAAGTTGCTTAATTTAAATAAAAGTTTTGGAATTTATTTGACTTTGCGTTTTAGAAATATGCGGACCTTAACCAGATCTTTAAATAATCAAACCAAGAGTAGTTTGGCCTCAAAATTATTTTAACTAAATCTAAATTTACACTACTTCATCGCCAGGGTTCATTAGGCATAGCATCCTGTCTTCCTTCAGAGGAGTAATCTACTACCTCAAGTCATCCTAAACCATAAAAATCCATCATTAACCCATCCTAATAAAAGAAAATCCTTCCTGCGATTAAACCCAATACTGGTTGGGCACGCAGCAAAAATATTCGGGCTGAACACAGCCTGTCAGTGTCTTGTGTTTGTGTGTGTGATCTTTAAAATAAGAGAACCTCAAAACGTGTATTTTAGTCAAGTTTTGGGTGATATACAATACCTCCTCTATTAAGTCTAGGTAAATAATTGGTAAACTAGAAGTAAAGAGAGACGCTAATAGAACATATTTCTATCAAGGTAAAGTCTTGCTGAAATGATAATTTCGCACCTACCTCTGTAACGAGAGTAGAGTAAGAAGATACAAGCAGGACGGTATTGTTGGGCAGCTTCCTCCACTACAGCAACTATTCGGGTAGATTCAGAAGCCTTTACGGTTGTGTGTAGCAACACCAGCGCCCACAAGGTAAGCATGGTCTGAAAGGGAAACAAGCTTTCAATACGTGAAATGTGACAAACTGCTTTTATAGATGTTGTTTCACCTGCTCAGAGCTTTCCTTCTCTTCCATCTGCCGCGATAATGTACTTACCTACAGAATTGTTATTTTCATTAACCACTGCCAATGGTGTATTGCCTATACCGGATATGGAAAAAGAAAGTTGTAGAGTAGAAAGAAATAAAGTAAGCATTTTGAGCTGATAACACCCCCTTGCATACGATACCTTTTTGATCTTGCCTCTCGCATCTCGATCATGTTTAATAAAGAATGATCACAATTATTTTTTGACAACGTACCTTTACTCATTCTCATAATTTTCAAGGTCCTTCTCAAAATAGTCTCCCCTGAATGCGATACACTTGTCCCAGCGATTCTGCCAATCTTCAAAGACACGCTGGAAAACATTGAGATATCCTTCAAAATCACCTCCGCAGCCTTCACCACTGCTTCTGATGATGGATAATGCCTCCCACGAAGGCGTTTCTTCAAGTTAATAAATAGAAAAAAGTCACATGGGGCTAAATCCGGACTATAGGGAGGGTGAGGGATGCACTTCACGTTGACTTTTGCAAGAAGTTCAGCAACAACATTGGCAATATGCGGCCGCGCATTATCGTGGTGCAGCATCCAGCCTACTTCACGGAAATGTGATTTTTTGCGACTGATATGTACTTTCAATGTTTTCGGAAAACCCTGCAGTATTGTCCAGTTACTGATGTGTGTGCAGGTACAACATGCTGATAAACCATTCCATGAATATCTAAGAATGAGATGACCATAACTTTCCCAGCAGAAGCAACCACGTTTGCTTTTTAGACGTTGGTGATGAAGAAGATTTCCCCACTGTACTTTTCTGTTTGCGCTCAAGATCAAAATGATGTGGCCAAGTTTCATCAGCAGCGATTATGTTTGAATGAAACTCCCGATCTTCATTTAACATTAACTTTAACTGCATGCAGACCTGCATGCGAATGTCCTTTTGTTCGGGAATCAACAGTCTTGGAATCCATCGCGCACAAACACGTCTCATGTGTAATGTTTCTGTTACCAACGTGTGGGTGGCACCCAATGAAATGTTCAGTATTTCAGAAAGTGATCTTAAGGTAATTCGTCGATCCTCTCTCACAATGGCAGCAGCAGTGTTGATGTTTTCTTCCGTAAGAGCAGTAACTGGAGCACCGGGTCCACCTTCCTTTGAAATTGATTGTCACCCCTCTTTAAACATTTTAAACCAACTTCGAGCTGTGCTAGGAAAGAACAGACTCTCAATAGGCCTCCTGTAACATTGTA
Source organism: Mantis religiosa (assembly GCA_030765055.1). Classification (NCBI taxonomy): domain Eukaryota; kingdom Metazoa; phylum Arthropoda; class Insecta; order Mantodea; family Mantidae; genus Mantis; species Mantis religiosa. Next base: position 205,988,418 of record CM060951.1, on the reverse strand, counting down.
TAGGCCTCAAATTAAGATTTGTTGAGACGAAAACAGAATATCAAATCCACATATTGTTCCTTGCGTGTTACCTCCATTGCAGCAATAGGCGATACTGAACATATCTGAAATTGCCTGGTTCTCACAGGCGGGAACCAGAATTACCAACAATGAAACTACTACGGCGTGTTTGTTTCACATTAAGGTAACAGAAACTTATGATCATTCTTTATTGAACAGCCCTCGTGTGTATATATCCAAACGTATCCAAACTCTTTTACTAACTTACTGTATTATGGCTATCATATCAAAGTTACTATTTAATCATACCAAATGTTAAGTTTCCTATGTTTCCTAAGTGAAACTAAAGTTTTATTCTGTGACTTGCTAAATTCTAAAAATTCCTTTTGACTTTCTAATTTTCGGAAGTGGTCTACGTGTCTTTCTAAACGTATTAACTTCTGAACATAACTGAAATCCAGGTATCTGACCCTTAATTGCCTTCGCTGCACAGATATGCGACAGTATGTACACACTAGTGTGAGTTACCTACATTCCATTTAACTGCCAAGTGAACGTGTTTGATAACGTCATATTTAATGTAATTAGTGGTCAAAATGTTTTGTTTAGTACTATCTTTGTACCTACATTTGTTTGCACATTATTTTTCACATTCACATATATGCATATAATCTGGAGAAAGACCCACCCCAAATATTAGCATTCTAATGCCCGATTTCACCAAGAGATGCTAAAATCGACTTTAACAAATGTAACGCAACAATTGTAACAGCGCTAACACTAATGTGAAATTTCTTGCTTTTCACCAACACTTTTTCTTAAAATGGTAACAAACGCGTGTTAACGCCAAGAAACATGTAAATATTACAGGTATAGAAGGCTATGGAAGAGTCGTATTATTTTCTGAACGTACTGCAATGCGCTTTTGTTTTCATTTTCGTCTGCACACAGCTAAAACAATGGCGGATAGTCAAAATCGTAAACAAAAGACGTGAAACAAATTTCTCATCGACGGAGAAAGAATTGTTAATTGAACCGGTGACGAAGTGTAAGGATATTGTGGAAAATAAGAGGACGGATGCGGTGAATGTAAAAGAGAAAGATGTCACGTGGGAGAAAATGTGAAATGAATTTAACTCAAATGCATGCCTCATTACTAGAAACACGATAGGTACAACTTACACAAATAAAATTAATCTCCACTTATCTTAAGAAGCTGGTGTTAATACTTCTTTCTGCTTTTTAAAATAGATTTCGAAGGCAAATTGCATTCATCGTCAGTTTTATTCCAAACAAACTCCGTTGTTAAGGAAATCTCGATTACCATGTTTATTTTTTTCTTTTTTTATCTTATGTTTTCAGCATTACCAACATGTGAAGACGAAACAAACCTAAAACCAGAATCAATTGCCGGTCAAAATTCAGTATGCGATGTTTATTTTTCATTTTATTTCCCACATTATTAAATCTATGGGAACATTTAATTGTTTTAATAATTTAACTTCCGGATTTATTTCATGGATAATTGTCCAAAAATGATCTGCTACGGCCGATTTATTAATTTGTTTATATTTATTATTACGAAAATGCTCTTTCTTTCTGGTTTCCGAACTACGTTTCGTCTTTCCAATATAAACCTGATCACAATCTAAACAATTGAATTGATAAATGCCATATTTTTATTATATTTATATTTTATGGTCATTTAATCATGAAATAAATCCTGAAGTTAAATTATTAAAAAATTAAGTGTTGTGGAAAAAAATATTTAAAAAAAATTAAAATCGCGTAATGAATTTTGACATAGCGGCAATTGATTCAGCTTTTAGGTTTGTTTCGTCTTCAGATGTTGGTAATGCTGAAAACACAACATAACAAAAGAAAAAAACATGCTAACCGAGATTTCATTAACAACGGAGTTTGTTTGGAATTAAACTGGCGATGAAGGCTATTTGCCTTCGAAATCGATTTTAAAAAGAAGAAAGAAGTATTGTCACCCGAACGTAGAAATTTCCGATAGAACCGGCCGGCACTAGGGCCAGACGGGAAGCATTCAGACCACGCCTACCCATTTGTCTCGTGTCACTAAGAGGGGATGATTAGAAGAGCGGCACGAGCCCTGTACCGTCTCTTTCCCCTCCCACCAGAAGTCTGGAAATATCGGGATAATTGTGCGAGCCACGAACCTTCCAGAAACGGCGGTCTTCTCTATGAAAGGCCTGCAGTGGACGAATCAGTGAGTTCTTGGCGAGCAGCCGTGAGGAGCGCCGAGTGAAGGGACGGACTTGAAGACGGTGTACGTGTATCAGAGGAGTTGTATGTAACTGTGAGCGTGCAATGGACCTGTGACAGACGAACTGGTGAATTGTAATTGTGTGCGCTAAGTAATTCTATGTAATGGGCAAGTGTTCCAACTGTAATTCGGTGGAAATAAAGAACATTTTGAGTTTGTGCAATTGGACTTTTAATTTCACGAACCCATAAAGTCACAGTATTAACATCAACTTCTTAAGATAAGTGGAGATTCAATAACAAATATTTTTATTTTTGTAATATTTATTACTTCACTGTAACTAGATTCATTTTCTATGTAAACGATACATCATCTTAAATATTACGTAAATTTAAAACGAGGAGCGAAGAAGGACTTGATCGTTTCAAGACGGGAAAACACCTTATCCAGCTAACTCATCCTGACCGATATTCGAGCTCGGGACCTCTTGAACGTTAGGCAGACATGCTACCACCTACGCTACCGAGGCCAGCTACCCAGAAGTTTGATACCGATATTTTGGTGAAAATACTGAATTTGAGATATGAATTAAAAAAAAAGAATGAAAATGATATGTGCGTGAATAACATAAATATAAAACAAAAGACGGTTAAATATCAAACTGAGTATTTAATTTCATCATGATAAAAAATTCCCCATTCCTAAGTTTCCTTTAGATGGAACAATTTTTAAAACATTTACGATATTTGTATGACAAATCAAACGTGAGTATACCTGAAATTTTCAGGGAATGTCCTCAGAAGTTCTCTTATTTCTTAATGCTCTCGCACAACGTTAAATTTAAGATCCAGCACCATGGCGTAGTGGGCTAGAGCATTCTGCTTTGGTTCTCTGCCACGGAATGCGCCTGGCATCGATCCCACCCCTGGAGACAGGGGCGGCTTCTAAGGTAGTGCCGCTGTGCCATGGCACCATCTGTATGAAAACGAAAGAAAGAGAAGTATATAGGAATGGCGCAAAGAAGATTCTTTCTGGGTATCTGCTCCCTCGTGTGAATAGGCGCGTTAAACACAAGCGCTCTGTCCTGATTGTTTTCCGTGGCTTGGTGTCGATTCCAGAACGGCACCATCTACGCTAATAAGCGCCTGTGTTAAGGGCTAGGATGTCTGCTTATACACGGCTTCTTATGGGAGAAGGTAGTGCCGAGATTTCTCTGGCGCATAGCTTACGCTTTATCCGCTAGAGTGCAGTAAAGCACGGGACTTAAGATACCTGTCGCTCTGTCGCAAAATCGTACAACGAACGCTTCGTATCACATTCTCCATGAATTGTATTATCAAACTTTTACTGTGCTCGTTACACCTGTGCATAACAACAGTACGGATGTAATAAATATCTATTTGCGCTTCCCTGTACGTTCTGTTTGGTACAGTATATTATAAAATAGGATGGATTATTGATAAGATAACCTAAAACGTTCGAAATTGATACACATATTTATATTTTAACAACTCCATTTTTTTATTTATTCGTACATTTATTATTTATTTATCCACTCATACATTTATTTATTTAATTAATTTATGTATTTTTGTATTTATTTATTCTTTCATTTATTTATGGCACCACCAATACAATGCCTCACCGGCCGCCCCTGCCTGGAGGGGTGCGTATTTTAAGTCCCAGGTATAGGACAGCCGTCCACTCAGCTTCGTGAGGAAATTGATGAGCTATGCTAGGTAAAGAACCCTGGTCTAGAAAGGCAACTTCCAGGCTGGGGGTGCGTGTCGCTGACCACTTCTACCCGTATCGGTTGCATCGCCAACCTCTACCTCACGTATGTGGGCGTGAGGCTGGCAGTCGGGCTGGCCGGCTCTGGCCTGCTCCAAGTGGCTGTTACGTGATAGACACACTATTCCTACAGAGAAACTCTGCACATAGAACAACTAAATTATTGAATCTAAAACCATGTAAGTGTTCATAATTTAAAGCAAGATGACCCAGTATCACGCATTATTGAGAATAGTTTCTTTCATCAGTGAATGACGACTTAATAGATTTACAGCTTCTGTTCTATTCCGATCAGGCGTGGTTCCGCCTCACTGGTCGTGTCAACACTCATAGCAGTCGGTAGTGGTCCTCTAAAAATCCACATCGCGTTCAAGAAATCCCTCATTATTAACGGAAATTTGGAGTTCGGGGTGCTATTAGTGCTAGCAGGGGCGGCCGGTGAGGCATTGTATTGGCAGTGCCATAAATAAATAAATGAATATCTAAATAAATATATAAATTAAATAAATACACAAATAAACAAACAAACAAATAATAAATGAATAAATAAATAATAAATGAATTAATGAATAAATCATAAATGAATGAATCGATAATGAATTAATAACTAAATAAAAAAATTAAGGATTGTTAAAATATAAATATGTGTACCAATTTCGAACGATTTAGGTAATCTTATCAATAATCCATCCTATTTTATAATATACTGTGCCAAACAGAACGTACGGGGAAACGGAAATAGATATTTATTACATACATACTCTTGTTACGCACAGTTGTAACGAGTACAGTAAACGTTTGATAATACAATTCATGGAGAATGTGATAAGAAGCGTTCATGTACGATTATGCGACAGAGAGACAGTTATCTTAAGTCACGTGTTTTACTGCACTCTAGCGGATAAAGCGTAAGTTATGCGCCAGAGAAATCCCGGCACCACCTTCTCCCATAAGAAGCCGTGTATAAGCAGACATCCTAGTCCTTAACACAGACGCTTATGAGCGCAGACGGTGCCGTTCTGGAATCGGCACAAAGCCACGGAAACAATCAGGAGAGAGCGCTTGCGTTTAATGCGCCTATTCACACGAGGGAGCAAACACTCAGAAACAATCCTTTTGGCGCCATTCCTATACACTTCTCTTTCTTTCGTTTTCATACAGATGGTGCCATGGCACAGCGGCACTACCTCAGAAGCCGCCCCTGAGTGCTAGTCACATAATCTATCCAATATTCTACTAGCACACTGTAAATGCAGAGAGATATTGAAATCAGATTTTGACCCCATTTTATCACGAACAGACAGAAAAGAGGCATGGCCTGCTACTGCCCACACTGCAGAGAAGTCCATGAATAAAATCAGGAAAGTGTTTGAAGATTGAGTGATAAGTGTTGGTGTATGGCCCTCTCGCTCCCCCGAACTAACGTGTGATTTTTACTTGTTAATCTGAAAGATAAAGTTTACTAGTGTTGCATGACGTGTGTTGAGTTGCCACTCAGTTCGGCTCCAATTATGTGGCAGGGTTGGACTCCTTGGGTCGTCAGCCTCGCCAATGATAATTTGAAAATAATGTCCCTGGCTGCTCTCGGAGTTATCCTAACGTTCATGAATATAGGATCAGTGGCAAGGATCTCTTGATTCAGGGCGTTTTGGGTGGATCAATTAGGGTACTTGGAAATAAACACAGGTGACGATCGGTTATATTTCAATTACTCTCGAAATACTCTGAATGGTAGGCTTCGCGCTTGCGTGGTTGTACGCCCGTGTCTATAACACGACTCATCGAATTGGCACCCAGCTACTAACTACCTTTAATTGAACGCGATATCTTTAGTTTACTCGTCCGTTCAGTTTGGCCCACAATAGCCAAATAACCTTAATGAAACGCGATTTCTGTCCGCGTGCTATCGCACTACGATTTACCCCGGCCCTCAGTCGCCAACTGCTTTAATGAACACGATTTCTGCCCGCCTGCTGTCGCACGACGGTCTAGCTCCACCCCCAGCTACCGACTGAACTTTAAATATATATATTTGTTCCCAGATAGGTCATATGATACTTCGCTTCCCACTTCAGTTTATTATTTTTAATTAGTTGGTCGGTAGAACGCATATGGAGCCCCATTTACGAGAACCTCACTCTAGACCACCTAAGATGTCATCTTCCTGTCAAAGCTATGCTTGAAAATAAACACCGGGTGCGACCCTTAAAATTTATGGTTCCGGCCGGCTTTCCTAGGGGAGAAAAAATCCTACTGCTTCAGAGTCCGTAACAAACTTGACAATGCACACAAGATATTTGTTTCAATAGTAGTAGTAGTAGTAGTAGTAGTAGTAGTAGTAGTAGTAGTAGTAGTAGTAGTAGTAGTAGTAGTAGTAGTAGTAGTAGTAGTAGTAGTAGTAGTTGTTGTTGTTGTTGTTGTTTTATTCATCCGTTAAGTCAATACAATGATATTGGATACGTCAATACAAATATTTAGAACAATACAAATAATATAAGTATAAAAAATAAGTTGCATCAAGTGTAATTAATAAGATCTAAGCATGAAAGTTGCATGGCTCTACAACTACACAGCATTTAAAATGCATCACAAATATATACAATTATATGGCCAGCTACAGTGTATCTAGAAATTCACTTATATCATAATATGAATCACTTAATAAAATTTCTTTCAACGATAGCTTGAAACACCGCATGGATTTTATGTTTTTCAGATTGGCCGGTGGTTTATTATACAGAGTGACTGCTGAATATCTAACTCCTTTGGAATAAAGTGTAGTTCTATGTTATTGTTCTTAAGTCTGTTTTACCTCTGGTGTTATGATGATGTATTTGATTATTTGTGGTGAAATTTTCAAGGTTTTGTTTTGTATAACATAGCAAACAGTATACATACAGACTGGGCAAAGTCAAGATTTTCAATTCCTTAAAGAAGTTCCTGCAGGAGTCATATTTTTTTCCTGACATTAGGCATCTAACAATCCTTTTTTGTACTTTAAAAACCAAGTGACTGTCTTTACTATCCCCCCAAAACATAATGCCATACCTCATTAGACTTTCTGCATATGCAAAATATAAGGTCGCATGTCACTTGCATACAACTCATTTTTATTACTCTTAACGAGAAGTAGAATTTATTTAACTTTATTACTAGATATTTTATGTGTGCTTCCCAGTCTAAATGCTGATCTACCCATACTCCCAGAAAATTTGCTTCTGTCTTATAAGAAACACATGCACCATACAACTTGATGTCAGGTTTGCCAACATTTTTATTTTGTTTGTGGCGAAATGATATTGCTGAAGATTTGTTTGTATTAATAATCAATTTGTTTTCAGCAAACCAAGTTTCAATTTTACTGGCTATGTGTTTTGCATTTTCATTTCCCTGTATTCTAACATTTGTGTCGTCAGCAAACATAGTTACTCGAGTTGGATTTAAATAATTTGGGAAGTCGTTTATGAATATTAAAAAGGGGACGGGTCCTAGTATGGATCCCTGGGGAACTCCATATTTAATTTTTTTTCATTTTTGAATAGTGATTACGTACGACATTCCGCTCATCGACATTTGTGATTTCCACCATTTGTTTCCGATGTTTTAAATATGATTGGAACCAATCCCTTGCTATTCCCCTTATCCCATAATAGTACAGCTTTTGTAACAGAATTTCATGATGAATCCTGTCAAATGCCTTGGTTATATCTATTAGTAAGCCTGTACAGTTATTATCATTGTCAATAGCCTCCAATATATGATCTGTAAACTCAAAAAATGCTGATGCTGTGGATTTTCCTTTACAGAACCCAATTTGTGCAGGGTTAACTACATTATGCTTCTCTAAAAACGAACTAAATCTTACTAGCATAGCTTTTCCTACAATTTTGGATAAGGCTGGTAAAATCGATATAGGCCTGTAGTTTTCGACTTTTTCTCTATCACAGTACATGTATATATTCCTTTAACATTCAATTAATCTTCTATATATTCCTTAACAGTTAATTAATCAACTCGAGGAAGAGAGTACCATTTCACTAGACAAATCTTCAAATATTGGAAGGATTAAAACAAAATATTAGAAAGAAATCGGAAACATTACAGTGATCCAATTGATCGTGTGAATCAGTATATGTTCTGCCAATATAATGTTTGTTTAGCCAAGTGTGGACGACATTCGCAGCATCTTCTGTAGGGTAAGAATGTAATACATGCTTCACGCGGAGAGTTTATATAGAAGTAAAGCCAACTGTGGCACCCCCAATCGCGCACAGGCGAAATGACGCGCGCCCGTTAGGTTTTAAATGAAGAACCCTGTACAAGATAAAGTCACGTGCCTGACATTTATAGAATAAACAAATGGTTAGCTGAACTTCTCTAAAGTAAACAATGTGTATTATTCCCTTACCACTCGCACTACGTTCTTGCAGTGAATCACTTTACTTCCAAGTTAGTAAACTAGCAATTTTCAAAATATTAGTGTCTGCTCTGGTGTAGATACTTTAGCACTTCATTCACTAATTAGACTTTGAAAATGCGACCTTACACCTTGTTTAGGTCAACAGTAATTACCAAGACATTCACACTGTATCGGAAAAATAATAACGCCGAAGGTTTACCTATTAACTGATTCTGGTTCGAGATTAACGACCATACATAGTTTCCTACACGGTTTTATGCCACGTTTGCTCATAAATCAAATAACAACTGATTATTGTAATGTTGAACGAGATATAGTATAATAACCAATTAGAAAGCAAAGTGCTACATAGAGCATTTTTCTCAAAGGTAGTGCGATTTTAGATGCATTCGCTCTGCATTAGAACGCGTGTTTGCTGGTATATAAACATAAAACATTTGAGAATCGTCCTTACTGGAACCGTACAGTATATTGTGTACTAAGATCTCTAAGTGATACTTATCAGGTCGAGCATTTGAGATAAATAACTTACAGTTGGTGGTTACCATGGCCTTATCTTTGCCAGTAGAAAGCTCTCAGATAACGCAGTTATTGCTGCACGTGGACCTAACATCCACATATCATTTGTGCTTTCTGCGCATTAGTTCCGGGTAAAGGACCCCTGCCCACTTAGCATCGTGAGGAAATTGAGGAGTTACTTTAGGTAGCGATTCCTGGTCTAGAAAGGCAACTTTCTGGCTGGGGGAGGCCGAGATGCTGACCACATCTCTTCCCCAGTATCATCGGTTGGATAACGCCCACCTCTACCTTGCTTATGTGGGCGTGAGCCCGGCAGTCGGGATGAGCCGCTCTGGCCTGCTCCAAGCGGCTGTTACAGTCGCGCTGCTCGAACGGTTATCCTGTGCATTCCATTGGCTGGTGGTGGTAGTTCATAAAAAAGATCTGGATAGAGATCCACACAATTGGTCAATTCAAATAGACCAATCTGCATGTTGAATATCTTAGGTAAAATTTTTGAAGTTTTGCATTGTAACAGGATAAATGGGCTACGCATGGAGGGGTAATCAGGTTGGTTTCACCAAAGGAAGATCTTCAACTGATGCAATAAATTACCTCGTTGACTAGTCCAAGATTCTTCTACCAAATATGTCATTGCAATTCTAATTGATATAGATGGTGCCTTTAATAATTTTGTTGGCCTATTTTATTTAAAAGGTTATTGGAAATTGGTTGTCCATCAGAACTGTAGAAAACATGTAGGGACTACTGCAGAAATCGTATTGTCACTCTTCAGATGGGATCTGAGAGCTATTTCAAAGTTTTAACCAAGGGTTGTCCGCAGGGTTCCATTCGTAGTAGCCTGTTTTGGAATTTTGGTATCGAGACTGCTCTCATCAGAATTAGTAACATCAATGATCTTGGTCTGGTGGTAGCTTATGCTGATGACATATTTATCATCGAAGCTGACTCAAGATTAGCCTTTGAAACCAAGAGTAATAACGTCTTGCGGGCTATGCAACATGAATGTGACGATATGAAGTTAACCATCTCGTCAACCAAAACAAGTTTTGTTGTATTGAAGGGGAACTTCAAAGGTCACCTATTATTAAATTGTATGGACAATCAATTAAAAGGGTTAGCAGTGCCAGGTATTTGGGGGTATTTTTGAAAAAGGGTTTAGGATTTAAAACACATTTGATGGAAATTTCGTCTAAGGTCTTTAGACTTTTGAACAAAATTGTCACTATTGCTAAATTTACCAAGAAAATTCCATATCGGGTAGTTAAAGTTATTCATAATGGGGTTCTTGTTTCTATTGTTACGTATGCTGCAGCGGTTTGGGATCAACGGGCATTTTTACTGGGTACACAGAAAACTTTGAGATCACTTCAACGGAAAATTTTAATGCGTCTAGTTGGGGCCTTTTCTACCACACCGACTGAGGCGTTGTTGGTAATCCTGCGGAGGAGGATTGCCCGGTATTGGCTTCGCCATGGTAATGGGGTAAGGGCAAGTCAATTGGTGGGTGGGAGGATTACAGAGGATTGGGAACTAGATGAAATTATTTTTTGTGAATGGTAAGGTATCCGCGATAGGACACGAACGGATCGGAGGGTCTATTCATTTATCCATGCATTGGGGAAAGATTGTCTATTAGGTTTTTAATGCCTTCGCGGAGTTTTATCCATTATATTACCGGGCATGGTCCGTATGGGGCGCACTTCTTCAGGTTTGGCCAATCTACAAATAACCTTTGTCTTTGTGGAGTTGTTGATACACCTGAACACTCCCTTTGGGGTGTCCATTGAGATGGGACCAGAACGCTAATATCATCTGGCATCTAAGAAATAAGTCGGTATACGACTTGATAAGAAAGAAGTACACCTTTCAATTAACCAATTCTTTAGCTGATAAGTTTTCTAGTAAAAGATATAAAGTTATAAAAAGATATAATTATAAAGTTTTATAATTTAATGTAGTTTAATTTATTATTGTTGTGTACATTTTTTGTTTGTTATCTTGTTCAATGTTTGTGTTTATTTCTTATTTGTTTTTCTATTTATCCAGATTTATTGACACCTATTTTACACAGTGGTATATTAGGGTTAGAGTTGATACACAAAAATATACAACTTTAACAAAAATATTTTAAATACTAGAAGGAAGAAAATATGTTTTAATCTGATGCATATTAATTTAAACTATTTCAGGCGTTTAAACACTGAGTTTATAAACATCATGAAATACTTACCTATACTGTTGTGGCTTCATTAGCAAAGATGTGAGCGGAGCAGAAAATTCAGTTCCTAGAGAGTCTAGCTTGAATGTTAATTCTTGTCTTTCTCTCCAGAAAATGGGACAACAGAAAAGGAGATGAACCACAGTTTGAAATTGTTCACCACACATACACTCGGGGTTGGATGTTAAGTGAAAGCGTGATAAGTATTCACCAAATTTACCATGTCCACTTAAAAATTATGTCAAAACGAAATTTGGTACAAGAGTTTCACATTTTCCTCTGTCATATACACTAGGGAAAAATAATGTTTTTGTTAAACTTCCATTTGGAGTTGTTAGCCATTGTTGGTTCCATTCTTCAAGAATATGTTGATGTATTATTCTCCTTACATTAAAAATAGGACATAAAGATTATGTCACAGGAAGATTGGATTCTGCAGCCTTCTTAGCCAAGCAATGAGCTCTCTCGTTACCTAAAAGTCCACTGTGTCCTTTAAGCCATCCCATGCAAATATGTCCTGGATGGATTTGAAGCAAGGTTTGCTAATGAATTTAAGTTGTATTTATCATTAATAGCGAGTAGAGCTGATTGTGAATCACTAAGAATACGGGCATTGTTCCCATTAACAGTACACCATTTTATAGCTTCTTTAATTGCTAAGAGCTCCGACTGGAATACAAAACATTCAGGTGACAATTTAAACATGGAGTGAGTTCCGTTTGGTTTTCATAAACAACCAAAGCGCATCCTACTGCAGATATATTATCTTCAAATTGGTAACTCGAACCGTCTATATATATGTAATACTCATGAAAATTACATATTTCCTTTAAACAGTTTACAAAACTTGATGGGTGTCCTGCTGTGGTAGGATGCTCCGGGATTTGTAGTTTTAAGTGAGACAGATAAGACGCACATTCACGTTCCTGTCTTAAATTCGTAAAAGTTGCTGTTGATAAACCGGTGAGAGCCAAAGGTTTTTTCTTATTTGTTATATATGTATATATGTAATACTCATGAAAATTACATATTTCCTTTAAACAGGTTACAAAACTTGATGGGTGTCCTGCTGTGGTAGGATGCTCCTGGATTTGTAGTTTTAAGTGAGACAGATAAAACGCACATTCACGTTCATGTCTTAAATTCGTAATAGTTGCTGTTGATAAACCGGTGACGGCCAAAGGTTTTTTCTTATTTGTTTATTGTTAGTTTTAATTTTGTTCTTCTTATGTTATTTCTTTTGTTATATAACTGTTCTATGTTTGTATATTGTATTGTAAAAACAATAAAGTTGTTGAATAAGTCCAGCTTTTAAAAAAGGTTCTAGACTTAAAAGAGAAAAAAGGAAGCCCCCTGGTCTGTGATATGCACAGGCTATGGGGTCCTTTTTATATTCCAATGGCTGAGGTGATGCTTTCAGTGGTGCTTAGCACACGACCGAGAGGCCTCTCCCTCTCATTCTTACAAGAATAATCAGTGCGTTATCTGAGAGGTTTCTATTAGCAAAAGTAAAGCCAAATTATCCAAAACCGCTTTCTTCGTACTGCAACTTCAGTACATTGGCACATTCACAATGATAACATTCCCTCAGACCTCGCATTTCCAAAACTCACTGATCACATCCTACATCTCTCTCGTAGCTTCTATGCTAAACTTCCTTCCAGTTTTAATCACCTCATTCGCGGCATCGAAGAGTACGACCTTAACCCCGGAGAAACATACAAGAGGCCAGAACAAACTTATTTTCTTAAACACTACCAAAACATCCTATCTGTATCTAAATTACCACCATCTACTCGCCATTTCTTAATAAAAACAAACCATACCTATGCCAGTAAGGGACGTAGTCCCGGTTAGGCAATAGTCGAAGGACCCTCCTTTGCGGAGGAGGATTCTCCATCAACGACACCACTGCTGCTGTGTACTGGTCCGCGTCATTTACCTCGGCGACCGGTATATATTGTGGAGTGAAAGGTGGAGGATGGGCATTAGCCTGCAGAAGAGTTCTGCTCTTCTGCTGGGCAAGGTTCTCCGCTGGCGCCCGGAAGTACACTTGTGGTTGGGGGGGGGGGAGAAGAATCCCTTGGGTTCGACCCGCCAAATACCTGGGGATTCGACTGGACCGCGGCCTCACCTTCACCCCACATGTCCGGGAAAATATCAGCCTCAGCCACGCTGCGCTCAGGCGGTGGTATTCCACACTCCGTTCCACCATGCCCATTTGTCTTAAACTATGAGTGTACCGTGCGATCATCCCGCCACTAATTCTGTACGGATGCAAAGTTTGGGTTTCGGTAGCTGGTTCTACCCTCCGTAGACTGCAGACCGTGCAGAACAGGGTACTTAGGATGGTCTACGATACCGAACGTGAGTTTTCATCTTACGTTCTACACATCCATTCCGCTATACTTTACGTTGAGGACGTTGTGCGTGAATGTACGCGCACATTGTATGCCAAGATCACACCTCACCCCAATCAATTGGTCAATATACTGGGTGAATATGACCACCATGCACCCAGAAGGAGAAAGAGCTATCGCCTCCCTAAGGATGCACTAGGGTTGTGAGTTCAGCCTCTCATCCCTTCACCTCCAAACTCCACCTTACCTGGCCGCATCGGGGCTGTACACGGCTCGTCGGGTGACTACCACCAGCTGAGTTCGTTCCGCGTGGCCAGAGCACGGAGCACGGCCAGACTCATACAGTACTCTTTTTCCCATCTGACCTCTCACAAATTAGGAGACATTACAGATAAACTTATCATTTGGTTGAAATCGTTGCAAGATTAACGTTGATCCTGAAAGTTTAGTATCTTTTAGGTGAACCGTTTCAAGTACACTTAGGTATATTAAAAAAAATTAAAAGGGAGTTTACATATATGTCTGCTTTAATGAAACGAATATTTTTGTAGTAAGATTTCAATTATCTCTTACATTTATGTGAAAGTCAATAAAAATGAAAAGGACACGAGAACATTCCCACAAAATCCAATATTTGGACGTACCTAAGTGTTTTTAAAGATATATCACTTAAAGAAAAATATTTGAAACCGTTTTACAGAAATTAAATTTTCGAAAAAGATTGTATGTAAAGATAGCCTGAGGGGGAGAGCATGTTCTTTAAAATGTTCCTGTTGCATACTTTGAAGAACTGAAACACTGTAGAAAATGACAACACCTAGTTGTATTACACTCACTTTATTTGTTACCAAACCACCACAGCGGTAGCTCACTCTTATTTTTCACCTCTACAAATAGCAAATTTCAGTGCCAATGTTTCTTTATACCTCTGTTGCATATACCTATTCGTGCTGCTCGAAACTTCTCGACGGTCCCCGCTCGCATACTTTAATGCCCAGACTGCTTGCCTACTCTTTGACACCTGATTCTCTGGGTAGCTTATAACTAACTGAAATGAACTGCTTTCATGGAAAATTCAGAACATCGATTCTTCTAGATTTCCCGAAATCGAACGACCTGGAACAGTAGTGTAATACAACAGAGGCATGTATTTCCAACTCATGATGTCGCTTTAGGCTATCCTTGAATTTTGCATTCTTATGCTCCTCTCGGCAGCAAACATACACTTAATGCCTCTACGGTAGGTATTCACTGCCGCCGTGACAAACCGTGTTATGTATTTTAAGACCCTTTAAGTATGAGTTATAATGTTCATAGACGCACAGACACACATACATCGTTTCCTATAAGTAAGTTTTATTAAGGGACCTTTAAAAGTGTGTACCCACTGAAATCTCTGTAACAGATTTCTGGGTGGAATGTAATATCTACTCTACCTATGTATGTCTGTATCTATGTATAAAACTCACTGCCACAATCAAACCTTGTAATCTCCATCGCTTTGTTGTTGTAAACATGACAATCTCTAAATCGACCAACCCAGGCTGACAAATGCCAGTCACTCAGCATCACTTGTTTGTTTATAAGTATAATGAATGTTTAAATAGTGTTTTGAAGGTATTACGTCCATTCTGTATGCATAAACATAGAGCTCCTTCTCCGACGTTTTGCCATTGACGTTATGGTGTATTTATAATAACAGACAGTAAGTAGATGGTAGTTTATTTTCTATGAAGTATCACAAGTTGTAGGATAAAAGAGATATGTTGCTAATTATAGGAGACTATAGAGCTTATAATGGGCCTAAGTTGAGTCTGGGACGCTTGTAGATTCTCCCGAGGTCAATGTAATATTCCTCGAGGCCTCGGATAACTTGATTGAAGCTGTAGGGAAGACGGGAATAGAATTACGTCCATTGTGTTTACATATTAAAGGAAGTTTTAATTTTATCTGCAAAATAGAGATCACTTAAAACGTATTTGTTTTTATTGTTCTATTACATCTAACTCAGCAATGTCCATATTATTACTTCAAGGTCAGATGTTCGCATATTTTAACTGAATACTGCATCATGTGAACAGGGGTTACTACGAAAATTGAATAGAAAATATAATTTAATTAATTCAAATAACTGTCAGGAATTGAAGAATATCTTCAAGAAGTCTAAAATTCATGAAAAGTGTAGATTGCTCGGTTTCAAACTACCCTCCTCAATTTTTCTTAGATAACTTAATTGAACTGCAAACCGCATCAGATATTGCTTGACCTTTGGTCTCGAAATAATTACCATGATCACATGCATTCGTTAACCGGAATTAAATTCCCGAAAAGTTATCAGTACTCCTGAAGAAAATAAAAAAGGAAAATTTTGATTAAAGTTGCCACTTACCAAAGATGTTGACAGCTTCGGTCCGGTTGGCGAAAGCTTCTGATTTCAATTAGCAACAAGAGGAGGTTCCCAGCTGTTTACACGCCGTGAGGGTGGTGGAGAGGGTAAACTATCGAACTGTGTCACAGTATGTGTGTCATAGAGATAATCAGCCAGACTATGATGCACTCCCTCAGGTCATGCATCCGCCTGGTTCATTGCTAACGGGCAGTAAAACTTATAGATAACGCGAACAATCTATAAAGGTTGTTTGGAAAACACTATGCACCAGACGGTAATGTCATATAGTACACGTGCATGTTTGAGAGAAACTGTAAGTACAGCAGGTACTTCACTAATATTTACTTTTATAGATGATCTAGAAATTAATTCTGTTTTCCTATTATCTTTCTTGTATTTTTGCTTGTCCCCCCCCCCCATTTTTATTTACTTACCTCTTGGTGACAAATATTGACAGAAATCTGAAAGATAATGTAAGTTTTAAAATAAACCAATTGATGAAACTAAAATATTTTTATCAAAAATGTCATTTTATACAGCACATAAGTAGTGTTTAAAACGATAGTGCATAACAGGTTATACAGGGTGTTTCAAAACGACACCGAACATATAGAAGAGGTTGCTCGTTTCTATATAACACATATAGATACTTTTACCACCAATAGAGCCGCACAAAAATACTCCAGAATGAGTGTGGATTAAGGAGTGACATGAACAACGACGCGTGCCTCACGCTGTCGGAGTTCGCAGGTCTAGGTCACACACATGGCGCGTGCTGTAGCTGTAAACATGCCGGCATACTCCGTAGTAGCTTGCTATTATTAAGAATTTCTTTGGCTTATGAAACCACAATAAAGAAGCTATTGCTTAATTATTGCTTATGAGTTTTTAACGTGTTCCAAAATTCCGTTATAGCAGTCCATGATGACAAATAAGCTGGTGGACATATGCAACTTATACCTTTTAGAGGGAAGTTAATGTTAGTGAAGTTCAGGATGGAAGCATTAGATGATAAACAGAACATGTAGATAAATTAACCAAAACTAAACGGCTTATACAATGAGACGAGCATTTTATTTCACTGTATTTAATAATACTAAATAAAGCATTTGTAACTGAAAAGGAAGCTGTTGATTTTACAGTAACTGGTTAAAAGCACTATACAGTTAAGATCATAGCAAAATGAGCAACCTTGCAACTGTCCGAGTTATTAGTCGACTTTTACACACCTTTGCCCCATTACCTGAAAGTGAGGTACGAGTTACTGATAAAGAGCAAGGAGCGATATTTTTGTTTTTGTGGGCGGTGTGTCCCAATAACAACTTTAGAGGTTCGCACACCATGTCATACATCGGCAGGCGCGAGAAAACATATCATATAGATCCACGCACTTTCCAATCGCTCTAATTGTGTTTCGTCACTTACTGTACGTCAGTTTACAAATATTTCACTCTTCTAATCGACCAGATAAGACCTGATAAGAGACGATCATAGCAAAGGTTCCTGTGTGTGTATGCGTGCGCGCGTGCCTGTGTATATGTGGCGGGGGTGGTGGGCGAACAGCGTAAGTACAAACAAAAAGCTGCTCAAATACCAAACTTGAATGACAGCTTGACCTTGACAGGTACAGCGAGAAGTAACAAAATATCCGCGTTATAGTACGCCTTGACCTTGCGTCTGCATACACTTGCAAGTCAATGCTTCACTAGTTCGCAGAGTACTGCGTTACGTTGTTTTTGACGTTTGCTTCTAGTGGCAGCTGCTTCCAAGTTTGATGGCCGTGCTGTACATCTGATGTCATTCATAATCTGCGCCCGGCTAATTTCTATCGCATGCGAGCGCACATACCTATCTCCAGTCTTTAGCCATTAGGTAATTCCTAAATGCAACGAGAAATCTTTCGCAAACGGCTAACGCTACGGGTGGGAAAAACTTATTGACACAATTATGAATGGATAGTCAACATGAAAAATTCCTTGCCATGGCCGGGATTTGAACCACGGATCTCCTGGTTTCCATCCAGTCGCTCTCACCCATTGAGCTACCATGGTCAACGTGCCGTCTTGAAATCAAATTCTCCATTTGACTCGTATATTTCCCCGGTAGACCACTAGGGGCTCTCGCATCCGAGATACACCATTTGTGGCGACTTACTATCGTAAGTACTTAAGTCCCAGGCTTCACCATTTAACTCGTATTATTTTAATTGATGAAAATTAAACATTTCTTCACACTAGCCGTATATAGGCTAAGGATTTTGATGGATAGAGTCAACATGAAAAATTCAATGCCATGGCCGGGATTTGAACCACGGATCTCCTGGTTTCCGTCCAGTCGCTCTAACTAGGGGCTCCGTGGTTCAAATCCCGGCCATGGCCTTGAATTTTTAATGTTGACTCTATCCATCAAAATCCTTAGCCTATATACGGCTAGTCTGAAGAAATGATTAATTTCCATCAATTAACTAAAACAATTATGAATGTTAATGAACATTAACTTATCTATAATAAGATATAGTCTATCTGTTAACATTCCTTGTTATACAAAGTGTACAAATTTCAATCAAATAAAGGAAAATTCACAAGACTCTAGAATATTCAATATATAAATTTTACTTCTAATTGAAGTAGGTATATTACACGTATGAAATCTTAAGCCAAATCGTTAGATATATAAGTGTTAAGGAAAAAAAATGAAAATGTGTCCATCTTAAGGAATAAATAAACCAACTGAAAGTCAAAACGTGGTGGAGTTGTAACTTTGATGTAAATAAACTTTTAAACAATCACAGAAGGCAGTAAAAAGATACTTTCCAAACACACGTGGAGCAGAGTAAATATGTGTTTTGTATAGTTCACAAGTCACGCCATTACAATATAAGGAAACACTACTTCACACCTTTCGTTGATAACAACTTCACGATTTATTTGGGAGTGCTCTACCACTCTTGTGTATCGAGCCAAGTGTAATTAAGAGCAGAATGACAGGTCCTTCGAGCCTTAATTGTTCTTCTATCGATCCAAGCAATTGTTAATTCGATAACTACCCTCCCTTGGTCACTGCTGATGTCGGAAATTCATTACCGTATACGTACTGAACATTTGTTTTCTGCCATATCTGTATTGTCTTATTAACACGAGAAAGAATAATAAACCGCTTGACCGAGGTCTTTGAACCGAAATATAAGTAGAATTTGCCTGCTGTTAAAACATCGATTTTCTCACATTGCTTCTTATAAACATCAATTCGGCTTAGCAAGAAGATATTTAGCTACAAAATCTTCAGAAATATGCTAGTCTGATGGTATCTATTGATGTTAATGAACGTATGTTGCTATGACAGTTACTTTGAGACCAAGGTTGAGAAATAATTATGTAATGAATAAGCTTGAACTACCATGGCCAACATGCCAGCATGAAACATACGAGTCAGTTGGAGAATTTGCTGTCATACTGGCATGTTGGCAATGGTAGCTCAATGCTTAAGAGCAACTGCACGGATACCGATAGATCTGTGGTTTAAATCCCGGCTAGGGCATTTAATTTTTCAGCCTGACACTACTTATCCAAACCTTGTCCTAGAACCTATTCCATCAATTAACCTAATAGTGGCAACTATGAAGCCTAGGACTTAAGTACTTACAGCATAGTAAGTTACCACAAATGGGTATATGTACACGGTGTTCATTTTTATCTGTAGTTTCACCGCGCAAAATTTGACGTCATCAATAGCATCGCTGATGGAAGGAGTTTATATACGATTCCCCTGGCGGCTTGCGATCGTATTAGATGTGACAGGAGATGAGGCCTACTTCTACCCGCAGGTAAATATACTATTTGAGAGGTGGGTAATATAAAGGTATGTAATTTCGCCTGGTGCGTAGATTCGATAACTGTTTATAAAAAAAACTATATATTGCAATGCAATGCAGTGCAAAGCTAAGTATGTAGCCATGGAAGTATACCATGAAGAATATAAGAAATGATAAGTCAGTGAACACTTATTTGACAATGAACATCTGTTTTTCTGTTATAGTAGACATATATGCATATTGTAAACCTGTCACATAAAATAGAAATATTTCAATTTGATCTAAATTCTTTTCTATCACCCACAGTTTCCTTACAGTGTAACTTCATTACAAACCAGGAAACTAGCAGAACATGTTCTAGGAATGAAAAATGAACAGGTCTTTTAAAACCAATTCGTGCATCAAACCCCGAAAAAACCTATGGGTCAGGTAGGTAGGCCACGGGAATCGAACCCGGACCTTCCGAATGAGGGCCACAGGGAAACCGCCAGCGTTAAGTCATGTCGGACAATGAATGAAATGGGTGATGATACTGAAATGAGCCCAGGGACCATAAAGCTTAAGAGTTACCCAACATTCGTCTTTCAGGATAAGGGAAAACCCAAGAAAAAACATTAACTATCTCAGCCTGATCGAGATTCGAACTCGGGATCTCTTGAACGTCAAGCTACTATCACGCTACAGAGGCGGGAGCAAAAATAAGGGAAAATAGTTAAAAGGCATCTGAAAAATAAACTAATGTTTTTTAAGTGGAAGGGGTTTATACTAACAAAGGGTAAGACACTTTTCTAATAGTTAAGAAAGAGTGTGATTCACATTTCTCGAAGAACTTTTGGTAAAGCTAGACAAATTCGTGATTAATGGGGAAACTCGTATAAAGATCGCAAGGCAAATATGGAAGTAATGACTAACGCATATCCACATGTTTTGACTAACGCACATCCTGCCATGCAGCGCCGAGACCACTACCGACAGCTTTTACCCTGAAAGAGACTATATAAGCTCGATAGTATCTACAGGGAAATCCACACAAAGTGAAGACTGACCTCCCCTCTAATGACCAGGGAGTTACTGAGCTGTCCCAAAAGGGCGCCCAGCGCCTCCGTGGGGCTTTCCATAGGGCAACACCTAGAGACTAACAAGCCCCACATCTGGTCGTATGGACTCAAGACGGGATGGAAGTAGATACGCCACTTACGCGCACCAACCCCAAAGGGCAAGGCTACCATCAACCTCGGTAGGGCCACCTGGTGATCTAGCACACCTTCTACTAGCTATGCAGGCTAGTACGCGAGAATATATGACTTCCCTCAACCCCGTCCTGAGACGTAACCGATCTCCCAAGGGTATCGGGAACCACTGCCCCCTCGAGTCCAACCCATTCCGAACTCCCATTCAGGGTGGGGCTCGAATGTTCGGCCCGAGATTCCTCTAGTAACGTCAGGGGTACCACGAGTGCTTGGGGTCCGCTGCGCCCGCACCACGGCAGCTGAAGGGGACGGATCCCCTCCACCCTGAGAGAGACTACCAAGTAAGACAGATGTGCAAGATAATGGGAGATGAAATGGAGGGACAGGAAATTCGGGGGATGTAATTAACCTACCCAGCATTAGCCTGGAAAACTCCGAAAAAATCTATGGGTCAGGTAGGTCGGCCAGGGGTATCAAACCCGGTCCTCCCGAATGCGGGCCACAGAGAAACCGACTGGTACTGCTTATAGGCTGCTAAATCTTTGCAACAATTTTCGCCAAATTTGGCACAAATATTCTTTAGGACAAGAGTAAAAATATTTTGGCAGTAGGTAATTTTGAAAACTCTTAGCACGCTTGAGCTTGTTTTCTCAATATCTTGGGTAAATACAACGATAAGCAGATTAACAACTCGTTTAGGGACAGTAATAGTAACGCCAAAAATCTCTTGTAAGACTGGGTTGGACATTGCTTAGTGTAAACACTTCCAAGAATTTTGAGTACCTATGCGAGTTTGCAGTCGCATTCTTTAGAATAGTAATAGTAATATTTATTGAGGTACTAAGCTTTTACAATTTTTGGACTGCCCTCTGTTTTGGCCCAGGCCACTGCTACACAGGACAGTCCATTAAGTATATTTACAGACATGTTACAATATGTATTATTACAGAATAGTCACTTATTATTCCTTCTCTCTTTTTACAGTCCACACCCACTTGTTTTTAACCTTACTTAAAAACTGACCTATGTTTTTATAATTTTTACTTAAAACCTTGATTAAGCTGATTCTCCTATTCATTTTTGATATTTGACATTCTTTCCTCCACATCTCTGTTTCCTTACAATCAAACAATATATGTTTTATATCCTCTTTATCCCCACACAATGGGCACTCGTCTTGTGGGTATCCATTTCTTTGACCTCTTAATCTCCATATCCCTGCTCTTATCCATGCTAACCCCTTTCTTTCTTCACTGTTAGTGCTATCTATATACCTCTCCCTCCCCCAACTATTTTTCAATTGAATATAGAAAACAAGTGATCTCTTCTCTGCTATTTGACTAAACAGTTTCTGGATCTCCATGTCTTCAAATCTTATTCTAGCCCCTTTCCAAAAACCTTTATAATTAGTTTCTCTCTTTCTCCAAATATCACCCATACCATTATTTTCCAAATTATTTCGTAAATTACTTACCCATCCTTTATTTGGTAAACTTAGTTCTTGAAACTTCAAGCATTGTTTCAGTATATTGCCCTCCTCTAAATGCAATATCCTATACCAATATTTTAGTGCCCTTTCTATTTCTTTAGAATAGTATTATAATATACTGAGGTACTAAACGAACGGATGGCTCAGGTGGTTTCGTCTGTGGCCCACATTCGGGAGGACCGGGTTCGATGGGAGTTTTCCGGGGGATTTCCCCCAGTGACCAAGAGAATGCTGGGTAGGTTAATTACATTCCCCGAATTTCCAGTCTCTCCATTTCATCTCCATTATCATTTCACACCATCTCTCATCCGATGGTCTCTTTCAGAGTAAAAACTATCAGTGGCAGTCTCGGCGCTGCATGGCAGGATGATGTACTTCTGGTAAACACTTGCTCCTCCAGCAGGACGATCTCTGGGCCGTTTCAGGCCCACGGTGGGTGGGATGCCATCTGTACTGACGAATCCCCTCCGTAATAATCTATCCTATCCTACTGAGGCACTAAAACAGCTCCTAACAAAAGAACAGACAGAAATTTCGGCCGGAAACAATTTCCAGATTTTGCAAGATATTTCTTTCGTGACGAAAGCATAAACCAGTAGTCTTTGTTCTTTGAAATGAGGTAAGACAAAAATTCACACTGAAAGGAAAAGGGTGCAAAATGCTCGGCAAAGAGAATTTTGGGGGTAATTGCAATAAATACGTTTGTTTTCTCAATAAAGGATAAACATTGTTCTCTTCATTCCTTTGGGATTGGTAGTGCGAGAAACCATTCCTATTATGGAAGGTGGTTGAAGTCTTTTTGGGTTTTAGTTACAAAAGGGAAACTTGGCACATCGAAGGTAAGTGGTCATTTAATGGGACTTAATGCCTGCAATATTGTAATTGCTTTACGTGTAGGTCAATATTTGGAAAGTTGAAGTTTTAGCGAAATTGTCAAAACATAGGACAATGCTGGATATTTCTGCTAGTGCATAACTAACCTTCAGAATCTAAGACTATCCTTAAAATTGCTGCTATAATTTGTTCTATCGTGGACAAATTAATAAATCTGTTCTAATAGTTTGAGCATGCGCATTAAATGTTTGTTACTGACCAGCAATTTCTGCGTCCTTGTACTACATTCAGATTTTCCAGCAGCCTTCCGAATTCTTAGCCATACCTAAACCAAAATCAGATCCTAACAAAGGACCTGCATCGATTGAGTAATTTGGCCATCGATGCCAAATGAACCATGCGCATTAAGTTATCGTGGCCTCGCACTAAACTGATCAGACTGTTTGAAGGAACTTAATGTATAAATGAAATAGGAAATATTTTTATTTACAATACTAGGGAACTTGGAATGTTAGAGCTGTTTCCATACTGTCCTCCACAGGAGAGTAAGTCTCCGAGGCCTGAGACACGAAGGTTGCCATTTGCTCCCTGGACAGGTTCATGACACCCCATGTCAGTACAATTACAGACCATTCAAAAACATTCTGACGGCTTCTACTTTTGTGAATGAAGCTTCTTGGTTTTAGTGTACAGAGTGAATAGGGCATATGTTTCTTTTAATGGTTCTGCTTCTTGTGTAGCAGGCATTCTTTGCCACTGATACCGAAATTATGGTTTGCCAGAAGCAAAGAATCATGATAGAAGTCAAAGGAATGTTGGTTCTTTGTTACGACAAGGGGCAAGCCCAGTTGAGTTGGGGAAAGTGTAACAAAGCCATGTAAGAAGCAGTGTCCTTAGAAGGTTTCTAAAGGAATTGTCACTTGACGTGTATGAATAGGGAATTCTTTGGTTCATTTACAATGGCGACCAAAACAGCCACAAAGGGACTTTCTTTGAAAAAGAGTTTTGAGAGTGAAAGTTAGAGATATATACCCGCGCAGCTGTGGTTAGAGGGCACTCTTCGGCGTGAAGCCGATTTCGCTAGTTCGCGGCTAGGAAGCCATTATAAACAGTCTTCGGCATGAAGCCGATCAGAGGAGTCTTCGGTGTGCAGCCGCTGAGAGGAGTCTGAGACGTGAAGCCTATTAGAGCGGTCAACTTGTTCTGTCTTGAATATTTGTCGGGTCATCAAAATTTATCGAGGAATAAACGATTAGCATTCAGTAACTCTAAACCGAGATTGGTAACCCTCGGTCGGCGACTTCCATTTCGATGTTTGAAAAGAAGCAGTGAATAAATAATTTGGAGACGGGCATTCCAGTGTTGTGAAAATCTCCTTCTCACACCCATCCACGCATACCCTGAGAGAAACCTCATTGCTCGCCAACTTCTGTGTTTGCCATTATATTATATTTGCATCAAATTGGCATTCCAACGTGGAACTTGTGTACACCCATAAACATTGCTTCAAATTGGCGCACAACGTGGAGCTGTTATAACCCTTGATCGCCGCCATCTTCATATTAGGTTCACCACACATTCGTTGTCCTTGTTCCACTGTGTAAGGTAGCACATACCTTTCAGGGACCAACTTTGCGTTGCTGGACAGTAATCTCAAAAGGGAAACAAAGACTATAAATAAACCACATTGGTACCTGAGATGTTCAGTAGGGGAAGATTCGACGTACTCATTAACCTATAGGCTGCTCTGGAGGTTATGTCATTAATAGAGCTACTCATCTCAGGGAGGTTACATGGAAGGTAAACTCTAGGGGCTGTGGTATCTGAATCAATGTAAGTTGGAAATGCATTGTACATACTTATGACTAAGGTAGTTGAGAAGACAGTGTTGTGAATGGCTGTACCTGGGATAAGGCGATAAATCAATTTTATTCTAAGATTTTCTCCAGGACTTGTGGAAGCTTTATAGAAACAAGATAGGAGTAATAGAAATCCTCCAACTGAGGGAGAACAATCATCTATAAATAGGCTACACTTGTAAAAAAATTCTTCAACAGCAACAAGGTAGCGAAAATGGAGGCCATTCGAAGTGAAGACCATCTACTTGTACTGAGAAAGAGCGTGAAAACTGATCTGGGATGTTCGTAGTGGACCACAGCTAACACACTTCCCCCTTAAGACTAAACCTGTTAAAAGGCATAAAGGTTATGAACCTGGGATCTCTTACAGGGAAGCTCTAGCCTCTTTTAAGATGGGCATTACCAGGAAATCCTATGGTGGGATAGACTAATCAATAATATCAGTCGTTCAAGCGAAAATTTGGAGTGAAATAAGAGACATAATTTGCTGAAGCACTAATTCTGTTTGGCACTTTTTCGTCTCAGGATTGAGCCATGATCTGTTACTGCATTAGGAATAGAATAAGATGACCTCAATGGAGTTTAATTGGGAGAGTACACTCTCAAGGTAATGGTAGGCAAAGATCTTCCAAATCAGTCAAAACTTTACCAGGAACTAAGGACCCACAACTAGGGATCTTTGCATCATCATCTATTTTTGTGAATATTTACATGAGAATATAAACAAGCAAGCTAATACAATTCTCCGTTCTTTTACTTTATTTTACAATATGAAAATAATAGCGGCGATTTGATTGCTATGATTTGTTAAATTAACATCTATTGTGCTTAAAGTTACCAAACAGCATCTTAATCACTTATTTTAGCAGAGAAAATATGCTGAAATAATCTTAAAGAAAATGAGCAGCTTTTGTTTTCAGACCACTGTGTTTACATTCATAATAATGCATATTAAAAGGAACAATGACACTAGACAGATAATACATGTAATGACAGAAATTAGCACTCTCACATTAATATGCAATCGTCATCCTGGGAAGTAATGCTGCAGTCTGAATCATAGTTTGATCGAGAGTTGGTATCACTTAAGTTTGTCATGAATATGTCAACATCATCACAATCTCCAGCTGTATTCCTCCTTAACTTGCATAATAATTTGCAAAATATATGTATTTTGATATGCTGGTCAGCAGTTAATTTCATCATGTCACTGCAATATCAGAATGGTGCTCCATTAACTTGTGAAGCACATTTAACACAATCTGCTTTTCAAAAGTTTCCCTTTAGGATGCTTTTTATAACTCTGATCCCTAATTTTATCAGAGACACATGCTATTTATCACAGATCTCTAAATATATTGGCAACACATAGCCACTGATGTTTGATCTCATTCTCAACTGTTCACGATCTCAATAGTTTGTTTATATACAAATATAATTTGTAACTTAAAAAACTTTACTTATCTTATAAGAAATGACTGTATTTCTTGCAAATTCACTAGTATGTCTAGTATTCTTTTGATGTAACTGCCTTATTTTCTAGTATTCCTAGAGAAAAGCTTTTAATTTATTTAAAAAAGTGGTTGAATTCAATAAATTTACATGAGGACATAATAGTTGATTTAACTTACTAATTTTTAAAGTAATGAATCGGTGATTCAAATACAAACATCACTTAAATTATCCTTACTTGGACATGTTTTGGAGAACAGTTTGTCCCCATCGTCAGCAGTTATCCGACTGGTTGGATCCGTGGTTTCCTGAAGTGAGCTGGTTGTCTGCAGTGGCATCTGTTGTCTGTGAGATGAACTTCCAAAGAAAGTTTCCAGGCGGCAATTTGAAATTTGAAGTATACTGTTTGTTTTCTATAATTAGCAACTTTTCCAAAACATCGAGTTCGGCTGCATTACTCGATGTTTGGGAAAAGTTGCAAATTATAAAAAACAAACAGTACACTTTAAATTTCCAATTGCCGCCTGAAAACTCTCTTTGGAAGTTCATCTCACAGACAACAGCTAACTTCAGGAAACCACGGATCCAATCAGTCGGATAACTGCTGACGATGGGGACAAACCGTTCTCCGAAACATGTCAAGTAAGGATAATTTAAGTGATGTTTGTGTTTGAATTACCGACTTATTACTTTCAAATGTTAAATACATCCTGTTTCTAACCTTTTGCTTCAAATAATAATTACTAATTTTTGTTTAGATCAAAGCTTTTTCACTTTTAATGATGAATTTTTTCAACAAACTTCTGGCTTAGCAATGGGTAATCCTCTTTCACCTTTTCTTGCTGATTTTTTCATGAGTTTTTTCGAAATGCAAGTCACTAAAGCATTCCCGTTAACTTTCAAATGTTGGTATAGATATGTTGATGATATTTTTGCCACTGTTCCTGATAAACACATAAATAATGCTTTAAAATTACTAAATTTGCAATTGCAATTTGCAATTTGCATGGATTTCTTCCTTTTCTAGATCTAAAGATAATAAGAAATAATAATAAATTAAACTTTAAAGAATATAAACATATTAATACTGCTTTAATTAATAGTTTTAATAAAGACTTTATACATAAACAAATTAAAAAATTGAAATATCAAAAGACTGTTAATGATATTTCTACCCTTAAAAAATAAAAGACAATTATAATTTTAAAAAATTTACTTGCCATCATTCAGTTAATAAACATTTTCAACAAATTTTTAAAGAGTTTGGTATAACTTTGGTTCCTCAAAATATAGTATTACAAATTTACTGCATTTCTCTAAAAAAGATAAAATTTCTGATAGTAAAAAATCTGGCATTTATCAGTATAATTGTTTAGATTGTGATCAGGTTTATATTGGAAAGATAATATAAATAATGGAAAGATAAAATAATGGAAAGATAATATAAAGCAAAATATAGAGTCAAAAAGGGATGTAAGTGCAGAAACACTTAAAATGCTAGCTCTAGAAACAATTGGAACTTATTATCCACAAGACTCATGACTACACATATACACAGAAGGCTCCCTATTTGACAAAGAAAGTAATGCTGGAGCAGGAATACATAGTAAAATATTCAATGTTTACATGTTTGGGCACACTAGCAACGCACTGTGATGGAGAATTAGAAGCAATCAACACCTCACTGAAACAACTCTTCAACCATGTGAACTCTTTCTCTAAAGCAGTGATTCTAAGCGATTCTAAATCAGTACTTCAAGCCCTATCCTCACTGTACCCTAACAACAATAGAATACTTGAAATTTACAGTTCATTATGAATACTACAAGGACTAAAAAAAGAAATACACTTCCAGTGGATTCCATCCCACTGTGGAATTACAGGCAATGAACTAGATTACTAAAATTAGGCAAGTGAGTCAACCTTGTATATACTTTTCTCCACTTACAAGTTTTTTATGAAGACTAGTTTCTGGGGACTTTTACCCTATCGTCAGTTCTGTGGTTGACTGATGATGCATCAGGTGTCTGCATCTGGCTTGGTGTCGTGCTGCCATCTAATGTCCTGGTAAGTTTGATGACATCATCTACCGTGGGAATTTCAAAATTCATCAAGAGGTCCTGTTTCTTCGTAATAAAAATGTTTTCCCAAATCTGTAGTTCCAGAGGTTTCTTTGCCTGTTTGATCAGTTCTATTTCTTGTTTTATGTTGCGATTCTCAGACCAAAAGTGATGTGCTACGGCCGACTTGTCCATTTGTTTGAATTTAATATTTCTATATAATGAAATAGATTCCTTGGCAAAAAAAGGAACACAAATAAAACAAAGCTGCCAATAAAAAACCTCATTCAACACATCAAAACTACATATAAACAATAGAATCAACTTATTCTGGAAAGAAGAATGCAAAGAAAAAAGTAGACTACCCAAGAAGCAGTACTGTTGTCATCTTCCGACTGACTACTGGCCACGACTGTTTGGCCGCTCATCTACACAGGATTAATATTTTTGAATCCCCAACCTGCACACTGTGTAGGGACCCAAACTCATTGATGGACGGAGATCATCTGCTCCAGTGTAGTGCCCAGACAAAAACAGATGGAGAACTGACAGCACAACTAGTCACACGTTATTGGGAGGAGAGAAGGAAAATGGAAATTCTCCAACTCCATGATCATTAGCAACCAACCAACCATATTGGAAAGACAAAACGTAACTTGGAAATCAGAACGAAAGAACATTTTCATAACATTAAGTATAAACAAACTGATAAATTGGCTGTAGCAGATCATTTTTGGTCATTTAACCATGAAATAAATCCATAAGTTAAATCATTAAAACAATTAAATGGCCGGATAGATTTAATGGTTTGGGAAGAGATTTATTTTAAAAAATAAACATCGCATAATGAATTTTGAAATACCAGCAGTTGATTCTGTTTTTAGATTTGTTTTGTTTTCAGATTTTGGTAATACTACAAAAACATAATAACAAGGTAACCGGAATCCTTGACAATGGAGTTTATTGATGGACTGAAGATGCAAGCGATCTGTTTGTGAAATCGATCTCATTAGAAAGAAGAATTAACACCATTTTCTTAAGATAAGTGAAGCTTTTTGTTACAAATATTTATAATTGTATAATATTCATTGCTTCACTGTAGCTAGCTTCATTTTCTACGTAATCAGTTATTTTGGGCTTATTATTTTGAATATTTTCTCTTTTTATTCTATGGTTATCGTTCCCTAGGTCAAATATTACTATATAAAATGAAATCAGGAATTATTTAGAGACAAATGCTTTATGATGCATCATAACATTTCTAAGGAAAATATTACAGAGATATCCAGATTTGAGGCATACTGTTGGAACAGTTATTTTTTGTCCAGCCTCTGAAGGGAAAAGAATTAATAATGTTAATTTGGTTTATGAAGTTGTTACAAACTTCAAGTTATTTTAAATACTGTTTAACTGTTCAATTGTTTAAATTAAGGTTAGAAAATGAAATGAAAAATAAAGCAAAAAGATGACTGTATTATAATTCCTTTCTAGGAAGTGTTGAAAACAGTGTTGTAATAAATTAAATTTAAAGGGAGTCGATTAAAGACACTAAACAACACTTCCTTTTAAATTTTTCCGGAACATGTTTCAGAGGCTATTTGTCTCCATTGTCAACCAGACATCGACTGGTTCTCAGTGGTGTAGCTGGCAATATTTTGTCATAGGTCTCCTCAGGTGGTGGTTCGAGGAACTTGCTGAACAAATCTTTCTGGGGCATGTCGAAATTGAATACTTTGTTCCTATTTTTTGAAATGAAGATTTGTTCCCATGTGGACAGTTCTTGTTTTCCTGATGTATGTTTTAGTAGTTTTGGTTCTGGATTTATGTTGCTTTTTTTTTCCCCAAAAATGCATAGTAATTGCTGATTTTTCTAGTTTCAATGTGTACAGATATAAAAACTTTTAGTTTGAGATTTTAAAGAAAATGGATGCTTCTAAAGTGATACATTCCATTATGTTACGTGTTTCGTTCATTTTCAACCTGAATTAAAAATCAGTATGTTTAAAAATGAATTGAATAAATATTTAATTTTTGATAAAATATTTCTGAGAATTGGAAGAAAGATATCTATCTGAGATCACAATTGGGCATAAGAGTTGACATGCTCTAGCTGGAAAATCATTCTTTAATTTAAATTGAAAACAAATAAGACGAACCCAAGTTAAAAAAATTTCTTCAAGGATCATAAAAAATGCACAACCAGACACCCTTCAAAACACCATAAACTCCAAATTCTATTTTACAAATATCTCCGCAACATGGTGCAGAATCTCACAAACATCATACATCAATAGATAAGAGTCAACATGAAAAATTCAATGACATGGCCGGGATTTGAACAATGGATCTCCTGGTTTCCGTCCAGTCGCTCTAACCACAGATCTCCTGGTTTCCATCCAGTCGCTCTAACCCATAGACGGAAACCAGGAGATCCGTGGTTCAAATCCCGGCCATGTCATTGAATTTTTCATGTTGACTCTATCAAAAACTTCAGCCTATATATGGCTACTATGAAGAAATGATTAATTTCCATCAACTAACTAAAATCATACATCAAATTTGTAAAATTCTATTACAAATGATGCTCAATGTGTGGCTTCATAAAATCACATCATTACAAAATTTCAAATATGTAAAATATACAGATATAACAATTTGTCACAAAAGCTTCACTTAACTTAACAAAATGGTGTTAATTCTACTTCCTAATTGATATTCTTCTTTCTAATTGATATCGATTTTACAAACTCTTGTTAAGGATGTTGCTATGTTCTTATGTTTTTTCAGTATTACCAAAATCTGAAAACAAAACAAACTTAAGAACAGAATCAACTGCTGGTATTTCTCCTGTGGTTTTCTTTGACTGAAGATGTGGACAAGAGTTCGTGAAATCAATATCAATTAGAAAGAAGAATTAACAACATTTTCTTAAGTTAAGTGAAGCTTTTGTGAAAAATTGTTATATTTGTATAATATTCATTGCTTCACTGAAGCTAGCTTCATTTTCTACATAATGTAAAGTACTATTACAGTGTATGATCTGTCAGAGAGTAATAAACATCAATAAAAAATAATGCAATTTATTAGTGAAGTAATCATCTTTTCCACTTTCTAAACAGATATTCATTTGTGTATGCTGTTGCTATACAATTTTCTGAATTGTTAAATATAATATCCAACGATTGATTGATGAAGCTCCACTGTTTATAAATACTTCTATTCATAGTTCTATTAATATCCAACGTTTTATAACATTCCAAGCTATATGACTTATTTTCATACAACACTTGCTCTTCAACTTGCTGAACAACTATAACACAAATTTCATCAAAAAACTGATCTACAGACACAAAAGAAACAAAAACTTAAGGGACATTACGTTAAAAAAACTAGAAAACCCAAACATCAGATATGGAAAATTTACATTTCATCCAAAATACTTCAAAAAATTTGAAAAGATATTTAAGAGCTTCAACATAAAAGTAGCCCCTCAAAACAAACACAACATCCGCAACTTACTAAATCACCCTCTAAAAAATAGCACACCGAAAACTCAATTATCAGGCATTTACCAAATGAGTTGCCAGGATTGTGACAAGATATACATTGGTAAGACCAAAAGGAATCTAGGAACAAGAATGAAAGAACACTTCAGAAATATTAAATTCAAACAAATGGACAAGTCGGCCGTAGCACATCACTTTTGGTCTGAGAATCACAACATAAAACAAGAAATAGAACTGATCAAACAGGCAAAGAAACCTCTGGAACTACCGATTTGGGAAAACATATTTATTACGAAAAAACAGGACCTCTTGATGAATTTTGAAATTCCCGCGGTAGATGACATCATCAAACTTACCAGGACATTAGATGGCAGCACGACACCAAGCCAGATGCAGACACCGGATGCATCATCAGTCAACCACAGAACTGACGATAGGGGAGAAGTCCCCAGAAACTAGTCTTCATAAAAAAACTTGTAAGTGGAGAAAAGTATATACAAGGTTGACTCACTTGCCTAATTTTAGTAACTTGCTCTTCAGTTACACATTTTTCACACTTATAAATTTCTCATTAAAAAGCCTTATAGAAGATTTTTTCACTGATTGCTATAAAGTCTTATCAAAAAGGAAAATATAACATGGCATATCACAGATTTTAAATGTTAATAAAAGTGAATGGTATTATGAAGTAAAAACTAAAAGTGTGTAAACCACGCCCAAAATATGTATCTGTCTTCATTGATATGCAGCTTTCTGTTGTTTTAGCAAGCTGATAACAAGCTGAAGTAATAATATTTGATAAATTTCATTTCAAGACATGAAGGTCTATGCATTCATCACCTTCCAAATCTAAATCTTCAGGAGTGTCTTCTGCATTAACGGCTTCACCATCAAAATAAAATTTTAACTTCTTCAAAGGCAGATCTAGTTGTTCTGCACACTTCAACATTAGCACTTTCATTTTTTGAGTTTTGTTTATCCTCAGTGTAAGAGCCACTTTCATGTCTTTCCTCTGAATCCGAAGTTCAATATCATCCTTGTTTGATGCAGGTTCTGAAACTTTCAAAGAACTCACAGCAGGAGCAGTAGAAGAAGGATTTCCACAGACACCTCCATCTAAGGAAAGTAATCACAACATTTAACAGTATTTAAGTATCCAAGTTGGCACAAATCATAAGCACTAACAGTAATTAAAACAAAGATTTTTCAAATAATTACAATTTGCCAAATCAGCCTAAACAATGCATGTGCAGAAGAACAATTAATTATTATTATCATCACTTACTGATCTGATAGATATTTGTTTTTAGTGGCAAGGAAATGTTGTTGTTTTCAAATACTAGGCTTTGGCAATGAAGCCATTAGCTCTAGGCTAATTTGGCAAGGAAATGTTATACTGATAAGAAAGTCAAAGTTGTACAGAGATCCAAACTTAAGACAAAAATACACAGTTGGATATTTGCTTTTCTAAAACTTCTACATGGTGTTCATTTTTATTCCTTATTTCCCGCCCTCCGGTTGAGCAAGAATTAAGTCATAGTTGACTGGTGAGACTATCTTGAAATCATAGTGCCCTCTACGCAGAAGAAGCGGTAACTTTTGCAGAACAGTAGACAAATTACAGCGCTCAGTGTAGCTAAGCTAGTAACTAACACAACTAGCCTCCCCTTTCACAAAGCACTGTGTCATCAAGGTTGAATGCTACTTTCGTACCGGCCTTAAAATTGGTGTGACATATACATAACATTTAAACTGCTGCATAAAGGAGTCTATGCAACGCTATCCAGCATTAGGACAAGTCCATTTCAGCATGATGTTGTCAAATGCCCAGGTACCGTCAAATTGACATATTTTCATTTGCAACATAACTGTCTTATGTTTTATCAGTATAAGATAAAAAAAATTGTCATTCCCAGCTTAATTAAAATGCCCATTAATGTTGGTATCCTTATATCTTTAAAAACCAATAGGTGCATCAAACATTTCCAAGATACAGGAATAGTTACTTGGAAAAACAGAGACACTGGACACTATAAAGTGAGTGGTCCCAATCTAGAAGCAATAAATAAGACAGAAAGGCCTCAAGCGTACCTCCTCGCAATACAGACTGTGTTCAAGGGGAAGAGAGAAAGGAAATATAAGAAAATAGACACATAAGACTATGTACTAGAGATATTTTCTTGTTTAGACTTGGATAAAAGCTTTGTACTTATTGCAACACTAATTTATTTTTCGTTCCTACAACATGTTCTACTAACTTTCAGGTTTGTAATGAAGTTACATTGTGAGGAAACTGTGGGTGATAGAAAAGAACTGAGATCAAACTGAAATATTTCTATTTTAGTGGCAGGTTTACAACATGCATGTATGTCTACTGTAACACAAAAACAGATAAAAGTATAAACTTGAAAGAAGCGTAGAGACAGTGAAGCACAACTGAGCACAAAAGTGAATCGAGAAGATATTGACACACCAATGTGAGTGAAGCAGTGTGTCATAATCTTCTCAATTCACTTTTGTACTGTTCATTATGAAATAAGTGTTCATTGACTTATCATTTCATATATTCTTCATGGTTTACCTTTATGGGTGCAAATTAGCTTTGCAGTGCATTGCATTGCAGTATAAAGTTTTTTTTTAAAAAACAATTATCGCATCTACGCACCAGAAGAAATTACGCACTTTTTTATATTACGCAGGCAGACCCACCTCTCAAATAGTGTATTTACCTGCCGGTAGTGGGAGACCTCAAAACTGTCAGCACATCAAATACAATTGCAGACCGCTAGGGAATCGTATATACACTCGCTCCATCAGCGATGCTATTGATGACGTCAAATTTTGCACGGTAAAATCACAGATAAAAATGAACACCATGTATTTGTAACATTTGTAACATTGTTGGAGCTGATGTTTGCAACTTGGATTTTAATTTTCATTTTATTTGCTTTCATTATGTAACACACATTCATTTCCACACATTATATCCCTAGACTGAGTGAAGGGTGGGAATAATTCTAAATAAACAAATTTCACACAAAACAACAAAAAAACAAAATTCCACACCTCAGCTAAGAATGGAACATCAGACCTCTCATTAAGAAGCTAAGAGTACTCTACCACATAAGCCTTCATTTGAATTTTCATCTCAACAGATATTCATTATAATTTGCATTGTTTGTAAGTGCTCAGCAACATTTAATACAGCTTCATCTATCAAAGCTAAAAGTACTTTAAGATACTGCTTGCTAACATTATGCACTTTTCCTATACATTGCAATGATCTACGTTTCAGAAGAGGACAACTAGTAACATTCACAGACAATTACTGCCTTATCACTTTCGTTATTGTATGAGTCTAAAATTGAGATGGCAGCTGAGAAACCTATTGTTTTTCAAATGGTAAAAGTTCTGGACCGTGGCAATTCAGATATGTTTGCACACTCAGCGCTGCCACCTTGTTACCTTCATCTTCTCATATTTCTATCTCTCTTGCACAGCATCCTAGAGCATGCATCTCGCTAGTCATAAGGGAACCCAAACTGAATTTTCCAAAATTTATAATAATGCACTTGTTAAAATCAAAGCTGAACAAGGCATATTTGTATATAATATATGTTTTGCATGCTATAATTATAGTTTATGAATTATCCGTTTTTCTAATCCAATGAAACTACCAGTGGATCATCCATATAGCAGTAAATGTCATTTATGACAAGAGACAATTCATCATTGTATCATTGTAACTGTCTTCATTGTGGGAATAGGCTCCAAAATCTCATCACATATTTTCTCTTTCCAAAGGTCATGTTCTTGTAGTTTTTCTGCAACAGCCATGTAGTTTTCCCAATCTTATTGTATTACCTTGTCAGTTTCTTTGTGAGTAAGTCGTGAATCAGTTTAAATTATTATTTATGTTTGCAACCTCCCATTTTGTCTCAGGCCACACTAACTCAATTGGATTGACTTAGTAGTGGTAAGGGCACAAACAGATTACCTCCTTGTTAAGACACTTGTCCCACTGTGACACAAGGCGGTGAATGGCTGTCTCATAAAAGTCCTGGGGCTGCAATGTGAGTCAGTTCCACAAGTACAGCTGGATGTCGTCCAAGGTGAATCGTAGGCCCCTCAGAGCCTTTTTAAGGGAACCAAAAGTGGCGTAATTACAGGGAAAGAGGTCTGGACTGTATGGAGGTTGGCCGACAACCTCCCATTTGTATTTCTGCAAGAGTGCCCCGACTGTGTTGGCCATATGAGGCTTTGCATTGTCGTGGAGCAGAATGACCCCATGGGTGAGATTACCTGGTTGTTTTGATTGCATGGTGTAGGTTGGTCAAGGATTGCGAGTAACACTGGGCATTCACTGTTGTCCCGTGCTGCAGGAAGTGCATCAAAAGGGGGCCATCTTGGTCAAAGAAGGTCAGCATAACCTTTTCTGCACTTGCGTGGATGGCCTTGGCTTTTTTACTGGTGGTGACCCTGGAAACTTCCACTGGAGACTTTGTCATTTTGATTCTGGTTCGAAGTGATGCCACCATGACTCATCTCCAGCCATCACTCGTGACAGGAACTCATTCCCTTCCCTAGCATAGTGCTGCAGATGACCAAGACAGTGGACCATTAGACATGCTTCCTGGTGTGGTTGAAGACTGTGGGACACCCATTGGGCACACACTTTGTGCAAGAGCAGTCATTGCTTCATGATGGTGTGAACACTTCCAATGCTCAATCCGACCTCGGCAGCTATGGCTTTCACTGCCACTCGGCGGTCCTGGGTAATGAGTGCATTAACCAGCTCGACGATGTCATTGGTAATGCAGTGTGGTGCTGCAGACAGTGCATCATCGGCTAACGACACCCATCCTCCCCTGAAGCATTTGTGCCATGCCTTGACCCTTGCAAGGAACATGCAGTGTCGCCGTACACTTGTGACATTCGTCAATGAATGTCCATTCCCCCTACTCCTTCTGCTGTCAGAAAATGAACAACACCTCTTTCCTCTTCTTCTGACAACCCCATTTCACTGTTTGTAATGCAACTGGCAGCATTGGCAGATTGATGCATGCTGCTGCTAGCTTTGGAAAACACACGCACGCATGCTCGCACTCACACACACAAACACGCACGCGCGCACACACACACACCAATACTATGGTCATTACAGTGCTTACATTGCAATGTGTCATAATACATTGGCATTTTATTTGTATTATGAAAACTATTTGAGCTAAAAAATATGGGGTTTTCATGGTTATATTAGAAACATTACTCATGGATCACTTTTCGCAAAATTTAAATTTTTGTCTTAGTGCAAATGGTAGTTATTACAGTGCTGCTGGAATGCTTTCCATGGATTTATCTGTGTTGATAGAAACCTCTCAGATAATGCACTGATTATTCTCTGAAAGGTGAGATGGTTACTGACACGTTTCTCGGATCTCTGCTAAGCACCAATGAATGCAGCACTTCAGCCAATGAATGCGCAGGAATCACAAATGACAGATACATGTTATGTCCACATGGAGTAAAACACAGAGTTGCAATATCTTTGCTGTTTTCTCTCTAATTCATCATTCATTTCATTCTGTTAGTTTTCTTGTGAACTTCATTGGTGCAAGTGGTGTTTCCTGGCTATTCTTAAATATGTGGAGACCTTGGGACGTATCTAGCTTTGATGGTGGAAAGTGTCAGTAATCCAACCAGTTTATCTCGTAGTGATAATATTAGTGGTGCTAGTAATAATTTTGCTTCTACTTCTAGTGTCGCTGGTGGGACAGCAAATGAAGCAAGAGTAAAAGGAAGCAAGCTACCTTTAGAAACCCTCAGTAAACAGTCCCAGCAATTAATATGTAATGTTTTTAAGTATATGGAAGCCAATAAAATAGGAAAGGGACCTATTACTGAAACTGCTAAAGCAGTAGGCTTAAGCAGACACACAGTTAGTAAAGTTGCGAAGAGACTTCCTATTACGCCAAAAAAGAAGGGCATCAGGCAACTAAAGTTAGGTAAGGTTGATAATTTCACCTGTGACATAGTTCGTAGGGAGGTAGGTGTACAGATTTTATAAAGAAGGGCAAGGTGTACAGATTTTAAAAAGAAGGGCAATCACCAACAGTTTTGGAATTGCTGCATAAACTTCAAACCATGTGCGATTTTCCTTACAAAAAGGATTCACTTAGGCAGTTGTTAGTGAAGTTAGGTTTCCGCTTTCGCACGTTAAATAAGAGACATGTGATTATGAAATCAGCAAGGATTGTGTCATGGAAATACAAGTACTTGAGCAGGCTAAACTATTTAAGGCAGGAAGGGTATCGTATAATTTATTTAGACGAGTCTTCGTACGATACTCATGATGTTGTAAGAAAAGGTTGGGATGACGGCAGTTGCTCTTGCTGCCTTCCAGTCCCTGTGTCACGTGGAAAAAAAATGATTCTGCATGCAGGTGGTAGCCAGGGTTAGATTGAGGGCTGCTTATATTTGTCCTCCAAAAGTATTCGGGAATCCTTGGCCGATTCTCATCACGAGATGAATGCCGAAATATTTGAAGCTTGGTTTAGGAACAAACTTTTGGAAAACATTCCTCCTAAGTGTATTATTGTCTTAGATAATGCTAGTTATCATTCACGGCTAAAGATAAAAATTCCCACCATGTCTAGCAGAAAGGACAAACTGATTAAATTCATGTTAGAACATAATTTACAAACACCCAGTCCAGTTCCTGTAAAAGCCATGCTTTTGGAGAAAATTTGAGAAGCTAATATATAAAAAGTGTATGTAATAGACGAAATAGCTAGATCGTGGTCATGAAGTTCTCAGGCTACCGCCATATCACTGCTGTCTCAATCCAATTGAGTTGATATGGGCACGCCTTAAACATGCCGTAAGAAAGCAGAATGTAACTCCTTCTATAAGTGACAGTGTGTGCAAAGTGTTGAGAGAATGTGTACCAAATATAGATTCGAGTGTATGGGAAAGATGTGTTCAGCACACCGTGCAACAAGAACGAAAATTTCAGCTGCGGGATATTTCACACGACAATGCTTCGTTCTTTATACATGTGAGTGAAAGTGGCAGTGACG
>CM060951.1:205874205-205944205 GCA_030765055.1 Mantis religiosa | reverse complement strand
CTTAGAAAAATCCAAAAATGGGCTGATGATAACAAAATTCAATTTAACCAAAAGAAATCCAAGGTTCTATTTATCACAAGAAGAAGAAATGTAGATATGGATGTCAACATATTTTTGAATCATCATAAACTTAACCAAACCGAAGAAATAAAATACCTCGGAATATATTTAGATAGCAAATTTAACTTCAACGCGCACATTGAATATACTGCAGACAAAACAATCTCGTTGGTTCATATGCTAGCAAGAACAGCAAAGCTACAATGGGGGCTAGGTCACAAAGCACTTAAGACAATCTATGAAGGTGCTATAGTCCCTGTCTTGACATACGGAGCTCCTATATGGATAGATGCGATACGGAAGAATAAAAATATTGCAAAATATAGAAGAATTCAAAGATTAATCAACATAAAAATGACGAAAGCATATAGAACTCTCTCGTATGATGCATCGTGCATACTAGCTGGAGTAAGTCCTATAGAAATAACTATAGAGGAAAAACTCCAAATATATCTGGCAACAAAAAGTCACATAGCAGACTTCGACAAACCATTAGAAGTAAAACACTGGCGACATCCTGCCGAAGTGGCAACGATTCAGGAGGTCAACAAAGATAACATATATAGAATGGAAGCGTACACAGATGGAAGTAAAATGGGGGAGAAAGTTGGCGCAGCAGGAATTATATTTGAAAACGGAATTATGACACACCAGTTAAAATTCAAATTGCATGGCCACTGCACCAACAATCAAGCCGAACAACCTGCTATTTTAAAAGTACTAGAGAAATTAGAAGAACTATATTATGCCAGTTCAATAGATAGAAACGAAACCGTTGCAATATACACTGACAGCAGAATTACTATAGATCTACTGAGAAACAACTGGAAAAGGAATCGACTAATAGAATCTATCAAAGACAAACTTCTTGCACTAAACCATTTAAATTGGATCATCCACTTTGGCTGGGTTAAAGGCCACTGCGGAATAGAAGGGAATGAACTAGCAGATAAGCTTGCAAAACGCGCTGCTATCGAAGATAGTGAAATAGTGTATGACAAAATACCAAAAGACGTAATTGTAACGAGAGCGAAGGAATATGGACTCAAACAGGTGGCAACAAGTCTGGACGAACACAACGAAAGGTGCAGTGACTAAAGCATTCTTCCCGTTAGTGAAAAACAGATTGCGTCAAAAGATTCCAATATCCCCAGATCTCACTACAATGTTAACTGGCCATGGAAAATTAAACGCATACCTATACCGATTTAGAATAATAAATAACCCACTCTGTCCCTGCGGAAAAGAAGAACAGACCGTTAACCATATAATATTTAATTGCAGAAGACTTGATGAAAAAAGACTAGAATTGGCAAAAAGTGTAACAAGCAATGGAGGGAAATGGCCTACCACCAACGAGAAGATTGCGAATAATCACCTGAAGTCGTTTGTAAAATTTGCAACTTCTATAAAAATCACGGACATGGACTGAAGGATTTGGAGTGCAACAACGACAAATTGTGAACTCTATACCGTCAACTTACTCCGGTTTCATCATAATCTTACAATTAACTAAAACATAAAGCACTACTTCTAAAAATATGACAAGTATTTAGATTGAAATAATTACAAATTGTGAACTCACAAAAATCAGCTAGAAGAATAGACTCAATTTAATGTACATAGTGTCTAAAACACAGAATAACCCAATGTAAAATTGTTGTAATGTTTACAATTACTAATTCAAAATAGGACATGTAACTATAAAGCATGTAGTATTACTATGTAATGGAGCATGCTGTTGATATCAATAAAGCAAAAAAAAAAAAAAAAAAAAAAAAAAAATAATAATAATAATAATAATAATAATAATAATAATAATAATAATAATAATAATAATGGCTATATGCTAAATGTTTACTGACTATTGGAGTTTGGATAGTGTAAAGCCATAGCCAGGATCTGAACCACGGATCTCCCACCCTCCGTGCAGTTGCTCTAAACCTCTGAGCTACCATGGCCAACATGCCGACATGACATTAAATTCTCCAACTGACTCGTATATTTCCCGGTAGACCACTAGGGGTTCTCATATGCTATGAGACACACAATTTACTATGCTGTAAGTACTTAAGTCCCAGGCTTCATAGTTACACCACTATGTTTTTATTTTAGATAAATTGATGGAAATAATCATTTGCTCCACACTACCATGTGTAGGCTAAGGTTTGGATGAGTAGAGTCAGATTGAAAAATTCAATGCCATCCGAGTATGATATATGCAATCGGCAAATTTTGAACATTTAATATCAAGTTTTAAAGCAATAAAACTTGATTAAAGACTATAACTCTGAGTCGTTTCTTAACATCTATGCAAACCCTTGATGGTGAGATCAAGATATTTTATATCGATGGGGACAGCTTCTATTTCACCCATCACCTCTTTAGATATGTGAAATAAAAACAATGTGACCACTAAGCCAAAAATAGTATGGTCCAAAATACCATGGATTCGGATTTAACATGGGTAAAAGTATGTCCCTGTTAAAAAATATTACAGTTAATTATTTTACTGTCTTTATTTGGAAAGTTGCTATGAAAAAATTCTGCAAACACAGGTTCTGTACTGTTCGGCCGCTCTATCTCTGGCTCTGACATTTCTCGAGAAGGGGAAGCAGGCTGTTGCCAGTTCTTTAGCGGGTATTTCAAGCAGAGGAACAATGCGTATTTTAAATATTTCAGTACTTGCATATTACACGAACCAGGAGCCATATTATTATAATAGCGATAATAATAGGACTTACGAACACTAAAAATCTTAATTCACGCACGAAAAATATAAGCAAAGAAAGTTTACCAGCGCAAGCAGCTAAAACCATGTGGCTCAAACAAATTTAACCTGGCAACACAGTGTTGGGTTCGGGAGTCACGCATAGCAGCGACAATGCCGATTGGCGCTAGCAGAAAGTTTAAACTTCCTGACCACAACACTTGATGTAGAGACTCCCAGTACTACCAACAGATGCTGTTATTGTGTGTGAAAGGTGTGAACGAAATATTCGAATAGAGTGGTGTTGTAATAAATATCTTGCATGATAATGAAATTGTAAGTTGTATTTCAGTGTTTTAAAGCTAATATAGTCCTATATTTTCATTCTAAAGGTAATTATGAGAATATGTTTTCAATTGCTCATTACTTTATGTTGGTACTACTAACCTCCCCCCTGCACCTCTTGCAGTCGCAAAACGTCAGAGCCGGAGATACAACGGCCGGACTATAGTATAATTTTCATCACCACCCGTGTTTGTTGACACTGACAGCTGCATTCTAGGAAAGTAAACAATATGTAATACTGATTACATAGAAAATGAAGCTAGTTACAATGGAGCAATAAATATTACACAAATAAAAATATTTGTTAATGAATCTCCACTTATCTTAAGAAGTTGATATTAATACTTCTTTCTTCTTTTTAAAATCGATTTCGAAGACAAATTGCATTCATCCTCAGTTTTATTCCAAACAAACTCCATTGTTAAGGAAATCTCGGTTACCATGTTTTTTCTTATTAAGTAATTAAATGTTTATTAAATAATTAAACAATTAAATGTTCCCATAGATTTAATAGTTTAGGAAAAAATATTTATTTTAAAAAATTAAAAATTGCGTAATGTATTTTGACAAGCCGGCAACTGATTCTGCTTTTAGGTTTGTTTCGTCTTCAGATGTTGGTAATGCTGAAAACATAACATAACAAAAGAAAAAAAACATGGAAATCGAGATTTCCTTAACAACGGAGTTTGTTTGGAATAAAACTGAGGATAAATGCAATTTGCCTTCGAAATCGATTTTAAAAAGAAGAAAGAAGTATTAACATCAACTTCTTAAGATAAGTGGAGGTTCATTAACAAATATTTTTATTTGTGTAATATGTAATACTGCTGAATGAAATCACCTTCTGCAGATGGGAAGGTAATGGGGAAGGTGTCGTTGAATTGCATTACATTTATTTATGCACCTTGCTATTTACAATATTTTATCTAAATATTCCCTAATCTAGTTGTATAAATTATGGTGCCATTTCCCTTATTGACCTTGCTAGCTCAGCCCTCCAACTGTGCGGAATCGATTTTTGTCCCTTCTGTGTTACATCCCTATATACTGTGGTAAGGTTATAATGCAGGTGTAAAGATTTTCCCCCAACAACAGCATAATTTCTGGCTTCTACTGTACTTGCTGCTTTGTTTTATTTACTTATAAGTTTTTGCACATATTCTAGATACTCAAACCTATTATATTTTCTACTTTTTGATTAGTTACTTTGGTTGCCTGCACCCTAGTTTTATGTCAATTATCTTTCTTCCTGCCGTAACAATCAATTCTCAAATAAAACTGTATATTGAGGTAATTCTTTTGCTGTAAAGTAACATTGCTATTATGAAAAATAATCCTTCCCCAGCGGACATGTTTTACGGCTCTCAGCGGAGGGTAATTTTATAAAAATATGTAACCCTTCAAAATACAAATAAAAGTATGCTGCCATGCTCGAATGTATTAAAAAACATGTTGTACCTTGTTTTTTGTTGAATTTCACCACTGTTGTCCTACAAGAGTGAAGATTTGTTAAACTGTGTAAAAATGTTCCCGCAAAATCGGTAAGTACCATTTTTCGATATTGTATCACATCTTATAGTTCTAACATACACACATGTTCACACATAAACTAGGAACAGTTCAGGAACTAAATACTGTCATATAAGTATATGTAACATATGTTTTGTAAAACCGATGGTAATGATAAATAATAATTCATAATTTTGATAGAAATGTGAGGTTCACCTAGCTGGAGCAGGGTATCTAGTATATATAGGGTTTTGAGACTGATTATTTTATCTCAGGATTATTCACACAGGGAAGCAAATCAATAACAAACATCATATAATGTTCAAGGGTGTGAAATCTTTCTCTAAAATTGTTCTTTTGTGAGATATATTTTGAAACACACATTTGGATGCAGGGGAGGCTTGGAGATGCAGGTTTTACAAAAATATATTGTTTTCTTTATTTGTTTTTGGGCCTTACATACCACACAAGGATTTGCCCAACTTCCTTGTTCTCTTCTCCCCATGAAATGCGGAAATCCATTTAGCCTTTCTAAAGTTGGGCCCTGAGAAATAGGACCCTTGCTTGTCGTAGTATTGTTTTGTCGCGCTCCCAAGCATTCCGCCACCAGAGATCTGACGAGATGCTTGCAAAATTTTCTATGTGACAGGATCAGTTTACATTTGTTTATCATGTGCATTATGTATAGCAGGTACGAATTCACAATGCAAACTTCCAGCAACCAGAAAAACATTTTTCTATACCACTTGCATGTTCTCCTGCAGAACTCATACTGCGCACTATCATTTCAGTTCTATAGACACAGCCCATGTGTCAAGTGTAGTCCAAAATAATGTTTGGTTACAATGTTGCTGCCTGGTTTGGAAATTTTGAAGCCACCTCTGTCATTTCGTTTTTGTCGCCCTTGTGACTGGTACTGAGAACCATTACAGTTCTTTTGTCTTTCCAGCAAAGGGCAAGCTTTTGCTGATTGCGGAAGCATTTTATCT
This sequence comes from Mantis religiosa, assembly GCA_030765055.1. NCBI lineage: Eukaryota > Metazoa > Arthropoda > Insecta > Mantodea > Mantidae > Mantis > Mantis religiosa. The sequence continues at coordinate 205,938,592 of CM060951.1, read as the reverse complement.
CACCCCTCTTCATTTTCTTTACGTTTCCTGGCTTTAGTTGGTATGGCATGCTTTTTCTGTCGCCCATAACTGTCCCAGTAGTCACCATATTCATTTTCCACAATTCATCAGCTAATTCAGGTGGTGTATAGTATCTGTCTGTGTAAACATGGAAACTTTTAGGTGGGTCTACGGGATCCTTTAGGAGGGAAGAACATAGGTCCTTTACAACAAGGGTACTTTTCAGGACGTTAGAACTTGATTCAGTTTTGCCCGTGTAGGGTTGAAAATTGTATAGATATCCATTGGAAGCATCAGATAAGCTGAAAACTTTGATTCCTAGTTTTGTAGGTTTGTTTGGGTTATACACTTTGAATTTTACTCTTCCCTTGAAACTGATGGTGCTCTCGTCGACTGATACAAATGGACATGGGAAGTAGAATAAACTGCTTTTTTGCCATAGTTTCTCCATTAAATTTTGAATAAATTCTTCCTTAGATAATATTTTGTTTCCCTCAGCATGCGCAAAATGAAGATTCCAAAACAAAAGGAGAAATTCATCACAAGACAATACATCACTGAAAAATGGAAATTTATCTACCCAACTTGTAGAAAAATAGTCTGTGACGTCAGAGGTAGGGTGAAGCCCCATGTTGATAACCGCCCCAATTAGTGCTTTTATGTCAACAATTGTTGGGGGATTCCAGGATGCAATCCTGGCTTTCTTTGTTGGAGGCGTCGCCTGTTGTTTTTTTGTGTTCCCTTGAATGCAGGTTTCCTCGGTAATTATTTTCAGAATTTCGTCATCAAAAAATAGTCTGAAAAGTCTATGGGAGTAGTATTCTCATCAAAGTGAGAAGGTAGAATCGGTCTCTGCTGGATATTGTGCACTGGTATAATAGATGTAGGGCCAGGATCAAAATTACTCACCTCTGCCCAGCTAGGTGTACTGTTGTCTGCAGTATCACTTGAGTCACTCTTGCACTCACTCACATTTACACATGAATTCTCACATATTTCACTCTCATTATGACTGAACTTAAAATCTGACAAATCACTATCGCTCTTGTTCAACAAAGCTTCAATTTCTTTGTCCGTCAACCCTTTCTTTGCTGCCATTATGCCAAAGAAAAAATGAAATAAAATGAGGCCTACTAGTACCAAACACCGCACTGTTTATTGCTTCACTGGTGAGAACTGAAATGGATTCCTGACAAAGCAAATTCGGGGATTTACCTACCACCAATGTTTGAAAGCACATTTCCTGCCATCTGCTGGCACTATTTCTTAATTATATGAACGAAAATAGCCGATTACAATAGCTCTATAACTGCACACCCATCAATGGGTTTCCGCTTGTGGGCGACTGGACGCGTCACCCATATATGGGTTTCTGCTCGCAAAGGGTTAAAATGAAGTAATAAATAGGGTGAGGCATTGCAAATTAGTAAAATATTATCCAGACTTGTTCTTAAAATCCAAAATTAAGTTTACACCATATCTGGTTGCTTATTTTTCTGAAGTTGTGTCTGTTTTCTCCATCAAGAATTTGCCCAGTGAGTACACAGGCAAAAAACCAGAAGAACAAATAAAGAAAACCAGGTTGGCCAACCTATCCCTTTTATTAGGCCAAAAAAGCATCTGGGCGAACTTTCAAGTTTCTTTAACGTCCTCTTTTGGAACATCACAATTAAAATTTATTTTAAATTCATTAAGTCTTCTGTATATCAACCGAAGTACCTAGTATCCATAAGCCTCAACATATAACTTATAGTTAATGTTTGAATAGATCCAGACTGAAAATTTCAATGTGGCATGGCCAGGATTTGAACCATGGATTTCCCATTCTCCATCCAGTTGCTCTTAACCATGGCCAAGACATTAAATTCTCCATGGTTCAAATCCTGGCCATGGCATTGAATTTTTCGGTCTGACTATGTATTCAAATCTTAGCCTACACACAAGTATGGAAGAACAAGTAAATTTCCAGTATAGTTAATGTTAAGTATTATTTTCTAGCTAAAGTGGAAGCAGTACAAATATTGCATAGAGAGCTGAAGCTTTGTAGTTCGACTCCTAGAAGTGACAAGTTTGCAACTCTGACTCAACTTTGAAAATATTTCTAGATATTTATACATACCAATAATCATTCCTGGAACAAGTCCTAAAGAATCTGGTGTGTCCTTCTGTTGAATTTTAACATCTTTAAAAGTAAGTAATATATTTTCCTCTGACACATTTTCCTGTTTTGAATAGTGTTGAAATATGCTCACCAGTTTCTGAAACTGAAATAAAAGCAATATATTTCTTAAGTCCAAAGCTATACAGGAGAAGTAATAGTACAGACACCAGAATGCGGAAATGATTTACCTTTCTAATGTTAAATTTGTCTATCTTGCCATGTTTCCACCACACTCTAACTAGCATTTCGCTGTTTTCATCTTCATTTAAGGATAGGTCCAAATCCTTCTTAACTTGCTTTCCTGTTTCAACATCTGAATCATTCAATTCTATTGGATCATCCTGTCAATCAAATATATGTCATATTTTAATAAGCCAAGTTTATTTTATTGATTATACAAGAGAGAAACCATTAATGGAACACTGTATATCTGATCTGCTTTCTCCATGTATCAATGAGTAGCTCTCAATCATTTGAAATGCAGAAAATTAAAAGTACAACCAGCCTAATGAATGTACAACGGCTGTTCTATAAAGAATGACTGTAAATTTTTTACGGTCATAATTTTTTGCACTAAAATTCAAACTTATTATATTCTGGAAACGTAGAGTCAGATTGAAAAATTCAATGCCATAGCCGGGATTTGAACCACGGATCTTCTGGTTTCCGTCCAGCCGCACTACCATTGTGCTACTATGGCCAACGTGCCGATATGACATTAAATTCTCCAACTGACTCATATTTTCCCGGTAAACCACTTAGGAGTTCTCATAAACACATGAGACAACTACCTTAATGGCGACTTACTACATGCAAGTACTTAAAGGCCCGGGCTTTATAGTTAACCACTATTAGGTTAATTAATGGAAATTAATTATTCTTTCACACTGGCCGTGTGTAGGCTAAATTGTGGAAACGTAGAGTCAGATTGAAAAATTCAATGCCATAGCCGGGATTTGAACCACGGATCTTCTGGTTTCCGTCCAGCCGCACTACCATTGTGCTACTATGGCCAACGTGCCGATATGACATTAAATTCTCCAACTGACTCATATTTTCCCGGTAAACCACTTAGGAGTTCTCATAAACACATGAGACAACTACCTTAATGGCGACTTACTACATGCAAGTACTTAAAGGCCCGGGCTTTATAGTTAACCACTATTAGGTTAATTAATGGAAATTAATTATTCTTTCACACTGGCCGTGTGTAGGCTAAATTGTGGAAACGTAGAGTCAGATTGAAAAATTCAATGCCATAGCCGGGATTTGAACCACGGATCTTCTGGTTTCCGTCCAGCCGCACTACCATTGTGCTACTATGGCCAACGTGCCGATATGACATTAAATTCTTCAACTGACTCATATTTTCCCGGTAAACCACTTAGGAGTTCTCATAAACACATGAGACAACTACCTTAATGGCGACTTACTACATGCAAGTACTTAAAGGCCCGGGCTTTATAGTTAACCACTATTAGGTTAATTAATGGAAATTAATAATTAATTTCCATTAATTAACCTAATAGTGGTTAACTATAAAGCCCGGGCCTTTAAGTACTTGCATGTAGTAAGTCGCCATTAAGGTAGTTGTGTCATGTGTTTATGAGAACTCCTAAGTGGTTTACCGGGAAAATATGAGTCAGTTGGAGAATTTAATGTCATATCGGCACGTTGGCCATAGTAGCACAATGGTAGTGCGGCTGGACGGAAACCAGAAGATCCGTGGTTCAAATCCCGGCTATGGCATTGAATTTTTCAATCTGACTCTACGTTTCCACAATTTAGCCTACACACGGCCAGTGTGAAAGAATAATTAATTTCCATTAATTAACCTAATAGTGGTTAACTATAAAGCCCGGGCCTTTAAGTACTTGCATGTAGTAAGTCGCCATTAAGGTAGTTGTCTCATGTGTTTATGAGAACTCCTAAGTGGTTTACCGGGAAAATATGAGTCAGTTGGAGAATTTAATGTCATATCGGCACGTTGGCCATAGTAGCACAATGGTAGTGCGGCTGGACGGAAACCAGAAGATCCGTGGTTCAAATCCCGGCTATGGCATTGAATTTTTCAATCTGACTCTACGTTTCCACAATTTAGCCTACACACGGCCAGTGTGAAAGAATAATTAATTTCCATTAATTAACCTAATAGTGGTTAACTATAAAGCCCGGGCCTTTAAGTACTTGCATGTAGTAAGTCGCCATTAAGGTAGTTGTCTCATGTGTTTATGAGAACTCCTAAGTGGTTTACCGGGAAAATATGAGTCAGTTGGAGAATTTAATGTCATATCGGCACGTTGGCCATAGTAGCACAATGGTAATGCGGCTGGACGGAAACCAGAAGATCCGTGGTTCAAATCCCGGCTATGGCATTGAATTTTTCAATCTGACTCTACGTTTCCACAATTTAGCCTACACACGGCCAGTGTGAAAGAATAATTAATTTCCATTAATTAACCTAATAGTGGTTAACTATAAAGCCCGGGCCTTTAAGTACTTGCATGTAGTAAGTCGCCATTAAGGTAGTTGTCTCATGTGTTTATGAGAACTCCTAAGTGGTTTACCGGGAAAATATGAGTCAGTTGGAGAATTTAATGTCATATCGGCACGTTGGCCATAGTAGCACAATGGTAGTGCGGCTGGACGGAAACCAGAAGATCCGTGGTTCAAATCCCGGCTATGGCATTGAATTTTTCAATCTGACTCTACGTTTCCACAATTTAGCCTACACACGGCCAGTGTGAAAGAATAATTAATTTCCATTAATTAACCTAATAGTGGTTAACTATAAAGCCCGGGCCTTTAAGTACTTGCATGTAGTAAGTCGCCATTAAGGTAGTTGTCTCATGTGTTTATGAGAACTCCTAAGTGGTTTACCGGGAAAATATGAGTCAGTTGGAGAATTTAATGTCATATCGGCACGTTGGCCATAGTAGCACAATGGTAGTGCGGCTGGACGGAAACCAGAAGATCCGTGGTTCAAATCCCGGCTATGGCATTGAATTTTTCAATCTGACTCTACGTTTCCACAATTTAGCCTACACACGGCCAGTGTGAAAGAATAATTAATTTCCATTATTATATTCTGTTAGCTTAATGTGAAACAAACACACTGTAGTAATTTCATTGTTGGTACTCCTGTTCCAGCCTGTGAGAACCAAGCAAATTCAGACATGTTCAGTATCGCCTACTGCTGCAATGGAGGTAACATGCAAGGAACAATATGCAGCTTTGAAATTCTGCTTTGGTCTCAACAAATCTTCAATTGAGGCCTATCCAATGTTACAGGAGGCCTATGGAGAGTCTGGTCTTCCCTACAACACAGCTCGAAGGTGGTTTAAAATGTTTAAAGAGGGGAGAAATTCAATTTCAAAGGAAGGTGGATCCGGTGCTCCAGTTACTGATCTTACGGAAGAAAACATCAAAACTGCTGCTGCCATTATGAGACAGGATCAACGAATTACCTTAAGATCACTTTCTGAAATACTGAACATTTCATTGGGTGCCACCCACACGTTGGTGACAGAAACATTACATATGAGACGTGTTTATGCGCGATGGGTTCCAAGACTGTTGATTCCCGAACAAAAGGACATTTGCATGCTGGTCTGCATGCAGTTAAAGTTGATGTTAGAGGAAGATCCGGAGTTTTTTTCAAACATAATCACTGCTGATGAAACTTGGCTACATCATTTTGATCCTGAGAGCAAACAGCAAAGCTCAGTGTGGAAATCTCCTTCATTACCAACCCCCCAAAAAGCAAGAGTGGTTTGCTTCTGCTGGGAAAGTTATGGTCATCTCATTCTTTGATATTCATGGAATAGATTATCAGCATGTTGTACCTGCGCACACATCACTAACTGGACAATACTACAGGGATGTCCTGAAAACATTGCAAGTCCATATAAGGAGCAAAACACCACATTTCCATGAAGCAGGCTGGATGCTGCACCATGATAATGTGCAGCTGCACACTACCAATGTTATTGCTGAATATCTTGCAAAAGTCAACATGAAGTGCATCCCTCACCCTCCCTATAATCCAGATTTAGCCCCATGTGACTTTTTTCTATTCCCTAACTTGAAGAAATGCCTTCATGGGAGGCATTATCCATCATCAGAAGCAGTGGTGAAGGCTGTGGAGGCAATTTTGAAGGATCTCTCCAAAAATGGTTTCCAGCATGTCTTTGAAGACTGGCAGAAATGCTGGGACAAGTGCACCGCATTCAGAGGAGACTATTTTGAAAAGGACCGTCAAAATTATGAGGATGAGTAAAGGTACATTGTCAAAAAAAAAAAAAAAAATTGTGATCATTCTTTATTGAACGGCCCTTGTAGAAAATGGCATGAGAATCAATAAAAAAATACTTACACTTACAGTATATGAGGCATATTCTAAATATATACTAATTCTACTTTTCACTTTAGAAAATAAATCAACCACTTAGTAAGTTAGTAGGAGTTACCTGCACTGTTGAAACCCTTGGTGAATTAGTTGGAGAGTCTAAAATCTCGATAGGTTCATCATTAAGCACTGTGACATTACTTCTCCGTCTCCTTGGGTTTCGTGCTCTTCTCCCACGTCTAGTAGTTCCAGTCTCACCATCTGTAATAACTTGGTTACTACTCTCACAATTTGAAGTATTACTGTAACAAACATCAAAGGGTTGCCATTGAATATATGTTCTTGGGAAAAAAAAAAACACAAAGATCCTGCTAGATACGTAAAATATGAAGCTAAAGCTAGTTACAGTGAAGCAACAAATACTATACAAATACAATAATTTTAAACATAAAATTTCACTTATCTTAAAATAAAATGATGAACATTTTCTTATTAATTGATGAGGATCGCGATTTCTGAATATTCATTCGCATCATCAGCTCAAAAATGAGCTTTGTTTGAGCTGACGATGTGAATGAATATTCACAAAATCTTGATCCTCATCAATTAATAAGTAAATTTCCATCATTTTCTTTTAAGATAAGTGAAGTTTTTATGTTACAAATTATTATATCTGTATAGATCCTGCTAGACTTGAAGGCTGGTTCAAAATAACTGAGAACAGAAACCAGAACAAGAACAAGTTAAAATACACATATATGTATTATAATGTGAAGGTTTATAATTAATGGGAATCTTTCCCAGATCCGGAGAACAGGAAAGAAACTTGGTCAAATTTTGTCCTTTCCTTTCTTGTTCTTGGGCAGAGCATATTAGATCCATATTGTGTAAGTAGACTACACTATAGAAGTTCAAGATGGCTTTGACATGAAGCAGCCATCACAGCTCTCCCGGATTCTAAGCTGGGAAAATGAAACTAAAACCTCTGGCAAATCTACATCCTGAACACATACTTATAGAGCACTAGTTCAAAATTAAGCAACTCAACTGAAACTATTGTCTCAAAAGCAATAGCAAAAACTACAAAGAGCAGCAAAAACTGCTAGAAATAAGAAAAACAATTTTAATATACATTATTAATAAAAACTACAATAAATGTTGCTGGAGCTGTACAGGGTTAGCAGAGAAACAGAATTAACTATGAACTCCAAAAAAGCTAAAGTAATAACAAATGCCATGGAGGAGCAAGTCAGGGTTAATTGGGAGGACTTGGAGTATGCCAGAGAATGTATCCACTAAGACCAAAGAATATCTTTCTCCAATAAATGGTTGGTTGGTATCTAATGTTGAGCACTTGATAATAAAATCATTCACTCTCTTGCACTCCAATATTTAGCGGGAACGTTGGTCTCTTCTGTAAAAGCTGGACAGTGGATGAGGTGATTTTTATCCATATCCTCATTTAGATTGCAGAAAGGGCATTTAGGTGAATTTGTTATGCCAAATCTGTGTAGGTGTTTATTTAGGCAGTCATGTCCTGTTAGTAATCTGAATATTGCCACTGCAGATTTTCTTTGTAATGAAGTAATGTTATAAGTTTGCAGATTTTCCCATTCCTTTCCAGATGTTTTTATGATGTATTCTTCCTTAAGTTGTTTGATATATTTATTTGAAATAATTCTTTTGATAGAGTGAAAGGGTACTGGAATAGTAGTTGGGTTCGAAACAATTTTGCTACCCTTTTTGGCCAGAAAATCAGCTGTTTCATTTCCTATCACTCCACAATGGGCCGGAATCCACTGGAGCACAACTTTTTTTTTTTTTTTTGTAAATGTAATAACCGTTTTATCATTTTGTGGCATTCAATAATTTTGATACTTTTAGGTGTTGTATCTCGTGTTATAGCAAGAATGGCTGCTTTGGAGTCAGACAGTATTACAACCTTTGTAAATTTTTGGATGTGATATAAAAGATTTTGTAAACTTAGTAGGATTGCTAAAATTTTGTCATCAAAGTTTGTTGAATTTTTGTTTAGTTTACGATAAAAGGAGAAAAGTGGGCATACCGCACCAGCACCAGTGCCACCCTCATTTGGTAGGCTGGAACTGTCTGTAAAAATATGCGTCCATTCAGGAGCAGGATATCTTAAGTTTATTGTTTCCACTGACAGTTGTTTTAAGGTACAGGTGGGGGTTTCAGATTTTGTGATAGTTTCTGTCAAATGGAGGTTATATTCAATTTCTAAAAATTCTAGAGGGTTGTTTGTGATCTGCATAGTTTCTTTTGTGTGTGGAAGTTGTAATCTCTGGCTGATTTCTTGTACTATGCTTAAAAAGCTTTGCTGAGATTTTAAACATACTTCTGGTTTTCTTTGGACCCAGTTATTATAGGGCAGTCTTAAAAAGTTTTTCATATTGTGTGATTGCTGCTTTCTCAATTTCAAATGTTATGTTTGGATTATTTGTTAAAATTTGCATGGCAGTAATTGGTGTTGTTTTAACGGCTCCTGTTATGAGGTGGAGGATTTGGTTCTGTAATTTATTAAGTTTTTCTACATTCGTAGTTATTAGAATTTCTTCACAATAATGAAGTATAGGTTTTATGTACATTTGATAGAAGGTGTTTAGAGTCTGCATGTTGCAACCCCACTTTTTCCCTACTAATCGTTTTAATAACAGTAACCTTGTTTCTATCTTTGTACATATATTCTGTATATGTTTCTTCCATGTTATTCCAGGGTTATTCCTAAATATTTTGCTTCGTGTGTTTGAGTTAATAATTTCAGAGTAATGGGTAATGATTTCTTTCTTAATGTAAATAGTTGGTAATTTGTCTTTTGTATATTGATTTTCACTAAATTTTGAGATGCTCAATTTTCTAATTGCAATAGTGACTGTTGAGCTATAGTAATTAACTGTTGGCTTTGATTTTTCGGTTTGGAGGCCCATATTACAATGTCATCAGCAAAGAGTAGGGTTTTTGTTTGTTTTTCTACAGTCCTAGGTAGATCATTAATATAGATATTGAAGAGGGTGGTACTGAGTAGAGAACCTTGTGGTTCCTTCTCCAATAAATCAACAACATAAATTAAAAGGTGCATCAACCATGCATGAAAAAAATACTGGAGTCTCAACTTCATTCTGGAAGATAGGTTCTGAAAGAAAAGTATAAAGAAAGAAGTCATTGAAACCTGTGTACTACCGGTGTAGTTATAGGATGGCAAAGTTGGTCCTTAACAAAAAACACAGTACCATGCTAATAATCTCTCAGTGCAAAATGGGACATAAAATGTTACACATAACAAGGAAGCACAGGATGTTAAACAAGAAAGTTAGGAGAAAGACAGGCATGACCGACATGGCTTCACGGGTACAACAGCTGAAATGGAGAGGGCATTTTGCCAGAATGCACCACCTCTGATGGATGCAACGTATGACAATATGGGACTCCAGAATAGGATGTCAAACGGCAGGGAGATCAAAGATGAGATGGACAGATAGCTTCAAAAGATAGCTACTTCTGAAAGAAGTAGCTACCCAAATGCTATAATTAAAAGTGTGTATCATAGCTAAATATATACAACAATGGTATATGTGATAAGAGTGCGAAGTAGACAGAGAAAGTGCTGATGACGCAAAAGCACGCATTACTGGAGCGCAGCATCTGGCAACCTTTTGGTAACCTTGCCTTCTGTCAAGGCTTTTAGGAGTTGCAACCCTAATAAGTTTCTCAATTGCATAGCAGGAGGCCTTTACCCTCAAGGGATTTACAAGCTTTTCATTTTATTTCATTAATAAGGGTCCTGAAGGTCCTGAACAAGGCTATGGAGATACAATGGCCAAAAGCTCAACATTCATAAACAGACATGGCTGATCACCCACAAAGCCTTGATTAATAAATTGCTTTCAGATCATCTGGGCAGGTCCATTTCTCAGGTTTAGAACACCAACTCCTTGTTGTCTTGTTCCAGCTTCTCCCAGATAGATAACAGCATCTTCTGCCACGCTGGTATTCCTTTGGCAATGCCAGAGTTATAGAGTTTCCAAGTAAACCATTTGCAGGCTTTCTAATCTCAGATGACATTTGGTTCATTGTTGCCCTTTTCCAATTTCAGGTGTCACCATCTTCCAGGCAATGCTTTGCAAAAAAACACATGTTCTACACAAGTATAATTATTTGTAACAAAAACTTCACTTATCTTTAAAGAAGCTGATGAAAATTTCAAGAAATTTGAATTCTTTATGTATTTAAAACCTATTCTGTTTATTTGTTCTTCTTGATGGTGGGCCTTGTAAATGCATGCATTTATTTAAGCTATGTTGAGGTCATAAAAAATAACCATGGTCCAACGTCTATTATATGTTTCAAATAGGAAGGTGTTTGTCCTTGAGCGCTACTAGGTGAGCAACCAATCGGAGTCCTGCAGTGTTGTCGTATTGCATTCCCCCTAAGTGGTGTGTGCCGAGCGGCAAACTAATCAATCTCTAATTAAATACTATTCGCGCTAAGACAGAAAATCAGATTTTGCAAAACCTGATCCATGAGGAAGAAGAGAGTAATGTATTTAACATAAACGTGAAAGTCCATTATTTTTAGCTCAAATAGTTTTAATACACATAAATAAATTACACGTCATTATATTAAAACAATGCATTGCAACGCAAGCACTGTAATGAGTATCATTATTAGCTGGCTTGTATGCGTGAACGTATATTTGAAATTACTCACAACTGAAATGTAGACATTTGACATGATGTGGTATAAGAAATCTGTACAAGGTGTTTGCTAAATTCAATGAAAGGAAACGATACACTTCTTGTTAGTCTGGCAGAACGTGTCTAGACACATTATATCTTTGTTTATGAATGGTTCGTAATCTCTATTTACTCTAGAGTTCAAAGCAGCATTATTCATTTACTCTTTCTTCCATGAAAAAGTGTATCAGCTGGATCAATGAGACGCGATCCACCCCACCGCCCCCCCTTATTACTGCTAGAACAATTCAATAGAGTTAATGTGGGCTCAAATTATGTTGCAAACAGAAATAATATTTTTAAACTGACTGACGTTGAACGACTTATTCACCAAGAAATTGACAAGGAACACAACAAGACTGGGAATACTGCGTGAGACATCAGATAAAATACAAGAAGACGACTTTTGGAAAGAAATAGCATGTAACGAGATTTTGGAACCTATCATCATAAATTTGCAGTACTCAGACGTTGAAGACAATGACAAATTATCTCTTAACGTAATTAACATTCACAGCTATACCGATGCACCACTGGTATTTTCGTTGGATTAGAAAAATAAATAATTTATAAACTATAATTAACTTTAAACTAATTATTTAAAACATTTGTGTAATATACGAATATTCATGTTGCAATTGTGATTACAACTGCATTATTATAAAACTTTGGGAAATTCAGTTTGCATTCCCTTACGTCTAGCGGCATGAACACTTGCAAGTGTGCGAGAGAGAGGGAAATATAAAAAGAGTGGGGATAACAAGGTGGCAACGTTGAAGGCTCTAACGCATTTGATTGGCTACAGGCGACAACTCTTCCCATTTGAAACAATTAAGTGTTTCTAGCAATACTGTTATGCTGACATTGCTGATCTACCATGTGGACTCAACTTTAGTCATACTATAAAATGTCACCATTTCCGGTTTCCTTTTGTCACACGTATCTTCATCTATTGCTCTGTCATAGGTGCATAGTTAATAAAATTATAACATTTTTGTCCTTTTTTGAGTAATATGAATCTGGAGTAGTGTCTTTTTGAAATCCAAACATACATGAGTTTTCTTCTCTGTGTCTATTTGGCAAGAAGTTTGCTGGGATTTCTCTCTTGTTGTTCCTCATGGTTCCAAGGTTGAGCTTTTTTACACTGAGCAACTTTTTGGCAAGGAGTAAACTCAAAAACCAATTATCACCAGTGGTGTTTCTATTTATCCCACTGATAAGTTCAACTATTCACAAACAATTTCTTGAGAACTATTGCTTTGCTGGTAGGGACCTTCAAGTTGTATACCTACTTTCAAATAGAAACACTGTAATGAACAAACAGATACTTAGAATAGAAAGCAGTTGGGCATTGTCATCCACACCACAGAATTAGTTCACCACAAACACGATGTTCCAGAGCAGTAGACTGAATTGTTGTTGAACATTTGTTTGAGAAGTACACAGAGCCATGCATGAAAATCAAGCAATGAGTTCGCAAACTTCGTTCAATTTTGATCTTCGATTACAAATGAACTACAGTTAGTGAATTTAATGCAACCGGGCCTAAGTAAAACACTATGTAAAGTCTATAAATATAAGCTTAATTAACACACATAATAAGAATGTTTGCACAGTCTAAGCTAATAGAAGGTACTATAGTTCTGAGGACACAAGAAAAATATTGCAACAGCGCTTTAACTTGGGGAACGTATTGAGAAGGACCACCCCATATGTTTGAGGGTGGGAGAGCCTTATAATTGCTTCCATGTGAGGATCTGTGTTCAGAAGTGAAAGCTTTGATGCCATTTGGGATGGAATGAACATGGCTACTATACCAGAGACTGTCCATTATCAACCTCATCTGCAGAGCAGCTACCTAAAGAACTGACCAAACAGCATCACTATACATTGTGATATCCATGCCTTCCAGAATATCTACCCTACATATCCTAACATCCTATCATAGTGTGTAATAACACACTTACCTTCTGGTAGATCGTGTTGCTCTACTTCTTGTCACTCTGACAGAGGAACTATCAAAGTTTTCATTTAACACACTGCTGCTGCTGCTGCTGCTGCTGCTGCTGCTGCTAACAGAATAGGGAATTAGTAACACATAAATATAGCATTAGTAACATATTTAATATAGCAATATCAATAACAGAACAGAAGTTTTATTGTGGCAAAATATTTATAACTATGAGCGAATGCACATATGCAGGTGACTCAGTTGATTGCACTACCAATACAAAATTATAAGAAAAATACAAATTGCACATAAAAGACTGTTCTGATTTTTTGCACTGATATATCTTCTTCTATTCATTCTTCAAAATACTATTATTATAGGTTGTTTATTCTTCTACTTACTTCACATTAATCATGATAAATATTTGTATAAATTATGCATGTTTAGAAGAATTTATTAACATTGATGTCCAAATTAATTTTAAAAAAAACTATAGTTGGTTTTTCACACTCTATTACTCACATTTTTAATTTTTGAAGGATTAGTTTCAGGAGCTGTTGCTCCCATTTTCAACCTTGAACGTCCAACACTAGTCGGACTAGCTCCACAAAAAATAAAACTATAAGTTTTTCAATTAATTTGTACAAATGCTTACATTTCTTTGTAAATACATGGAAATAGGGAAATACAGCAGCCTTAAGCAATAATTAACTCTTTTAAGAGCTGGTTGCTGTATGAAAGCTTTTAAACTTTTGTTCTCTTTGCATGACAGGACAAAATAAAGGAAAAATGACTCCCTGTTTGAGAAAAGTACAAGGTGCAGCTGTTATATGCATTATTTACAATTATTTATTTGCAATTGTTTGGTCACATTCATATATTACATATTTGGCAACAGTTAAATTATCTACCTTCCTACCAAGTGATGGTATGTTGAGCCGGGGGTCAACACACAAGCTGGTCAGCTGCAGCTACAAAACCAGATGAGAAAAAGACACCATTGTATTTAGCTGTGTGAGTGTGTGATAATGATCTATTTGATACCCAAGCATATTGCCATTGATGAAGCATTCATCTGCACTGGATCTTTTGTGAAAACAAAGAATTTGTTTCATGAGAAGTTTACAGGATGTTCTGTGCCAACATGAATTGATTGCAAAATGGTGGCTTACAGGATAGATTCAAAATGTGCCCAGAAATAGACCACCACCTGTCTGCATACCTGATTTACAGACCATGACAAGAAATCCTCATAACAATGAAACTGAGTCAACAGTTCAAGTGAGTGAGAGCAGTTGCAGACATGTTTTAAGGAAACTGAAGTTAAAACCATGCTGGATAAGTGTTGTGCAAGGTCTGAAGACCCACCTCGGTAGCGTAGATGGTAGGGTATCTGCCTCACATTCAAGAGGTCCTGAGTTCAAATCTCAGTCAGGGTGAGCTACCTGGATAAGGTTTTTTCCAGGGTAGCTCTAAGCTCCATGGTCGCTGGACACATTTGAGCATCATTTCCCCCATTTCATTCACCGTCGTATATGACTTAACGTTGTAGGACATAAAATTACAAAAAAAGGTCTGAAGGAGCCTGACCTACAGAAAAGGGTGCATTTCTGTTTATGGCTGTTGAAAAAGTTTGTTCGTGGTGTCTTGCATCTACTAAGGCTCATAATGAGTGATGACATTTAATTTTATGTTCATTTTATGTGTTAACTTTACAGGCCGGTTTTACATCTCACATCATATATAACTATTGGAAAATTTATATTAAAATCAAGCAAACCTTAGGGATCAGTAACTGTATAAATTTGTCATAAATTGTGTTTGATGAGGCCTACAGTCTTTCGTGGTAAGATTTGTCTATCTCTTATGGTTCACCAGTTACTCGAAAGCCATTCAAATTAAGATATTAGAGAGGCAGTTTTCGGAAAATTCAAGATATATGTACATTTTTTTCAAGAAAATATCCTAAACATATGATGATTTAATCCAAATTATTAGATCCATTTTTGAGCAGGCAATAATTTTTAGAATATTTTCCATTTAAAGGGAACTTTGAGGTGAAGGAGATTTTGAAAATCTCCTTGTCAGATCCTTGTAAGACAGAAAACTTAACTTTGCTATTTAAAAAACTTTTTTCGTGAGTTATGCCTGCATCTCTCTCTCTCAAATGTTTTTTAAAAATGCTTCTTTTGAGGATTACGGAGAGTTCAACCAAGTGGAAGAGAATGTAAAATTTGGTTATCTTAAACATTGTAACAACTTAGGCTTCCACGGCCGGCATCAATCTAGTAATATGTAGCAGTTTCCGCGCTTACTGGCTGTGGTCTAGTCGGAAAAACTGAAGTACCTGACATTACGCTCGTATGTGCATCGAGCATTCTCAGAGGACTCATCGGCATAGGGCACCAAATATATATAGGCTGGAAGGAGACCGCCTACTTCTCTCTATTGGCTGCGCATCCACCAATTACAAGACGGCTGTAGGCCTATGTCTAGGATGGTCCGGCTCGAGTAAATGGTTTCGGCCTCATGTTTTGTAACACAGAAAACCAGGTTTTATGCAAACGTGCTACTTCCTCCTTCCTGCTACATCCTCCTCTGAGGATGCTCGACGCACGTACGAGCGAAACATCAGGAACTTCAGTTTTTCCGACTAGACCATGGCCAGTAAGCCCGGAAACTGCTACATATCAAACATTTTTGACTAGTTCATCAGCAGAACACCTGCCTGTTATGCAAGGGATCCAGGGTTTGATTGATTTTCATTGTTAGTCCAAGAACTTTTCAAACCACCCTAGACTACAACCATTTTTACATCAAAGATTGTTAAACAATGACATTAATTTGTTATTTAATATTTGGCCATTTGACCCTTTAAGCCTTGAATCTTTAAGTTCACCATATCTGTTATACTCACATAGTAGCATTACTAATTTCATTTGTCATTTTCTTTGGCTTTGCAGGCTGTTTTGACCTTTTGGTGAAGACTTCTGAATTCTTGTGAACAGAATCATCAGGTGAATCCAAGTTTATCTGTTCCGTTAACTTTTTCTTGCCCAGGTCCAACCTCATTGCTAAAAGACAAAATTAATGTATTCCCTACTTATTTTTAAGCATTTTATACCTGCTTGTTATTAATCTAAATATTGACAGAAATGCTTTCAGTATACAACTTGTTATAGAAATATGTTATTTTATCTCATTCTCAGATTTAAACTTTTTGGTAATTATTTACTTTAGATCTAGTGGCCAGTTTGTTTCAAACCCATTGTAACCATTTCATCTATTAAGGGAATCGAATTTTAACTGTATTGGAACACCACAGTGAAGCGAAATAATTATTAAATTATAGATGAGTCATATTTATTACACATCAGCTTCACTTAGTACCTATACTGAGGACATGTTTCGTAAACTATCATTCACATCATCGACTCTAATGCGACTAAAGCTTGATCCATTAGTGTGGGTAGTTCTGGAGTTGCTGCTGCTATCGGTTGATTTTGTGATGAATTTAAATACGGGGTTCTCTTCGAAATCCCGCCAGAAGACAACCCCACATTTAAATTCATCACAAAATCAACAGATGGCAGCAGCAACTGCAGAACTACCCACACTACTGGATCAAGCTTTAGTCGCATTAGAGCCGATGATGCAAATGATAGTTCGCGAAACATGTCCTCAATATAGGTACGTAAGTGAAGCTGATGTGTAATAAATACGACTCATCTATAATTTAATAAAACATAATCTAGTTCTTCACTGAATAAAGTCATCACAACAACAAAAAGTAACACTTTAATACTTTCATTGCACATGAAAAATCTACTTGTTCAATGAACAAAGCCATGATAGGAAAGGTTGGATGGCTGTGAAGTGAACTGTGATGAACTCATAAATACCGGGAATCACCAACAGATCACGTGACCAAAGTAACAAAGTCTTCCAGAGAAGGCCGTGTCTTGGTTGTTTGCTCATGCCAAACAAGACGCGGCCTTCCCCGGGAACCAACAGTTCCTCCGATGCTGTCAATAAGAGAGCCCCGAAAAAGCCCTGCATAGTAGGGCAATATGTTGTCATCAGCAAACAACCAATACGTGGCCTTCCCCAGAAGACTTTATTACTATGGACACCAGCTGCCAAAGCCTATGCAGTGAAGAGATCACGTGACACTGATGCAATCTCAAGCAAACTTGAGAGGTTCTTTATGGGAGCGTTCACTCGTGTGAACGTACAATAGTGGAAATTATTAACGCTTACGAGATTTAAACTTCATGCTAAAATGATGAAAAAAGATACATAGCAGCACGTTTACTTACCGGTGTACAATCCAAATGGTGGAAAAAATTAAATTAAAAGTAAACCTCATTAACATATGCCATACAAGAATGAAAATACTCAAAACATGATGCACTTATAAAAATTGCAATAATATGCATTTATATGCAAAAATACACAATTGTATGAAATTCTGGTCCCCGGTAATTACCTAAAAATGTATAATCCAAGTTATTTGTTTACATTCCAAACTTAATTCTCTGAGGTTTTATTCTGAATATTCTCATGCACATCATTTTAATTTAGTGCTCACTGTTATATGGAATTATTATATTTGTGTTTCATGAAATCTACATAGAATTAGTATGCCTTTTAACGTTATATGGAAATACAGAAAATTTAGTGCATTTTACAGGATTAAATAGGAAACAAAAGAAGGACTTGAACTCTACCACAATATCCAACATCAAATATTCTATAATCTTTAAGTCTTACCACATACCATACAGATCTTGAAGTCCCGTTTTTTCACTTGCATACAAGAAAACACCTGTCACCAACCAATAAGACAGTATCATATTTGTTGGAAATTAATTGTTCTTCCTCACCAGCCATATGTAAGGCAAGGTTTGATTCAATGCCATAGCTAGTATTTATACCATGGATCTACCAGTCTCCATCCGGTAGATTGAGCTACCATGGCAACTGGCTCATATTTTTTCTCGGTAAAGCATAAGGAGTTCTCATTACTATCTGTAAGTACTTAAATACAAGGCACAGAATAACCAGATGCAGACTGGTAGATCCGTGGTTCAAATCCCAGCTATAGTATTGAATTTTTCAGTCTGACTCTACCTATCCAAAGCTAGGATAGCCTACAGATGGCTAGTGTGGAGGAATAATTCATTCCCATTAATTAAGATAACAGTGGATTGACTATGAAGCCTGCGATTTAAGTACTTACAGTATAGTAAGTCGCCACAAAAGGTATTTGAGAACTCTTAGTGGTTTACCAGGCAAAATCTGAGTCGGTTGGAGAATTTGGTGCCATGCTGACATGCTGCCATGGTAGTTCAATAGTTAACAGCAACCAAACGGAGACCAGTAGATCCATGGTTCAAATCCTGGATATGGCATTGAATTTTTCAATCTGACTCTACCTATCCAAAGGTAATGTCTTCCTGCCATGATTCAAATATGCTTCTTACTGTAACATACTATTATAATTATTGGTCTGTAATCATTTGTTTCAGTTAAGTAAGCCAAGGGAAGGGGAGAGCATGCCATTGAGGCTATATCTAAGACTGAGAATATTCAGAATAGAAAGGCATTAAAACTCTTTGTTATTTCTACATATTGTTGTGTGCTTTTGAGTCTTGATTCCTACAAATACCTAAGTAATAATAAGTGACAATAATTTGCAAATAAAGTATGGCATACGTTCACTATTTTTCAAAAAATAATTAGATTATGAAGTAGTAAGTCTGTGCTAAATACCCTAATGAGATAGTCAATCTGAAAAATTCAATGCCATGACTGGGATTTGAACCACGGATCTTCCGGTTTTCATCCAGTTGCTCTTATCCATTGAGCTACCATGGCCAACGTGCTGTCCTGACATTAAATTTTCCAATTGACTCATATATATTTTCTCAGTAATAAAAACCAAAACCTTAGCCCATATATGGCTAGTGTGAAATGATTAATTTTCATAAATTAACTTAAATACCCTAATGAGATATGGAGCAAAGGCTAAGTTTTAGAGAAAAAATATTTAGTTAAAAATATGACTACTACCCAACTTGTTCTCTGCAATTCATTTATAGCTTCTTTCCCCACTTCTTCTCTGTATATCTTACCTACACTCTTTACAGTTCAATTTAACTCATTTATTGCATCCTTTGATTATGATTACATAATCAAATTGTCGAAATTGTACATACTTAGGTATTACATAATAAAAGCAGGATCAGTCAACAGTTTAGAAGTATTTTCAAATATATACAATTAATAATAATAATAATAATAATAATAATAATAATAATAATAATAATAATAATAATAATAATAATAATAATAATAATAAAGTATACACTACTTTTATAAATGAGATATTTACATTAAACAAGAATATAAATATACATGATGTCCTAAATTAGACCGACAAACATTGGGAGCTGATAGATAACATTATTTTAAACACTTGTTAAGGAAAGTTGTTTTGCTGCAGTGCCTCATTTAAGCGCTAAATGAGTTAGTGTCAAAGCAAATGTTAAAGTGCACGCCCATTGTGATTAACACAAAGAACACATCGGCATGCCATATTCTGCCCTACTCTCGCAAAGACCAAGCCATTCCTCTGCTTTCACCAGCTGCACAGGTTAAGGTTACTCTTGCCACAAAGTCCTCTTCAGATTCAACAGGTGTTTCATACACTACAGTCTTCATGTGCCCCCACAAAAAGAAGTCAAATGGAGTAAGGTCACAGGAGCGTGTCGGCCACACAATGGTTCCACCTCTTCCTATCCAATGTTTGCTGTACGTAGCCATAAGATGACAATCTACTTCAGCACCAAAGTAAGCTGATCACATCTGATATGAAGGGGAACTGTTTCCATTAGATCAGCAAAACTTGTTACAGAAATTATACGAAATTGTAAGTGTCGAGTCAGAACAGCAAAATGTATGGTCCTGTTACGATGTTATCCATAATATTAACACCAAATCTCAGTTGAAGTACCCTGTGAAATGGAATATGGGAATTTTCAAAAGCCCAAACTGTGAATTCCGACAGTTAAATAACTGCTCACATGTGAAAATTGCTTCATCTGTGAACATGACATGGCATGCAAACAGTACATCATTTTCAATTTTGTACAGATATAATGACAAAATTGCTGTTGCAGAGGATAGTCTTTAGGCCTCATTGCATGAACCTTTACAAGGTGAAAAGGGTGCAACATTTCCTGCAGAATTCTTCCCACAGTTCTACAACTTAGGTGTAATTATCAAGTGATGGTGCGAGTACTAGCTAAAGAATTATTCTGAATGCACCAAAACACATCTTCCTCATTCTCAGGAGTCCGTACAGAACATGGCTGTCCTTGACCTTCTGTGCCCACCTGGGTAGCATGTCTGCCTCACGTTCAAGAGGTCCCGAGTTTGAATCTTGGTCATGGTGAGTTACTTGGATAAGATAGAGTCAATATGAAAAATTCAATGCCTGGCTGGGATTTGAACCACGGATCTCCTGGTTTCCATCCAGTCGCTCTAACCCATTGAGCTACCATGGCCAACATGCCGTCCTGACATTAGATCCGTCGTTCAAATCCCGGCCAAGGCATTGAAGTTTTCATGTTGACTCTATCAAAAACCTTAGCCTATATACGGCTAGTATGAAGAAATGATTAGTTTCCATCAATTAACTAAAACACCTGGATAAGGCTTTTTTCCAAGGTTTTCCCTTATCGTTCAATACAAATGTCGGGTAATTGTAAGCTCCATGGACCCTGGACTCATTTGAGCATTCTCATTTGACTCATTTCACCCAATTCATTCACCATCCAATTTGACTTAACGTTGGGGGACGTAACTTACAAAAAAAAAGACCTGAATATGGCATGCCGATGCAGCAATGGGCATGGGTTCCAATATTTTATTAACCCATCTAGTGCTTAAGCGAAGCACCACAGCAAAAAAATTCCCTTAACAAAAAGTGTTTAAAATTATGTTATAATTTTGTGACACCCTGCATCACAATTCAATCTTTCAAATGCAAAAATTCATCAACTGTATAAAATAGGAAAATGGCAGACTGTATAATGTAAGTACGACGGTCGTCACTTGTTTATCATTATCCTTTGAAAGCCACTCAGATTACAACTGGAAGGACATGATGGGTCTTAATGATCGGTCCTCTCTCTGTCATTTTATCACTTACGATTTTGCAGCTCTAATTGAAATTTTATATTCAATTTTATGTTTAAAATGTGCAAAAGAAGTCATTTATTTGATGCAAGGTATAGATGATACAAATTTATTCATTACCTATGCTTTTTCTCTAGAAATATTTATTTGAATGCATATTGAGGCATTATTTATTAGGACCTCATTAAGATATATATGTATATGAAATAATGTAACATGTGTGTAAAAGAAATGTCCCAACGAAAGAATGTTTTCACTACATGCAAAGAATGCTCTTTAGTTTTTTTAAACAGAAGCCGAGGGTTGGTTAATGACCATATCCACCCACAACCCAGACGCTGAGGAATGCAGGTCAGAAACTGAAAGCCAGTTGGGGTGAAGTTGTTAAGATGTGAGGGTGGAAAGCGACAGCTGTGTGGACCGATAGTGAAAACATTCTTTACCGGGGACTTGATGTAAACTATGAGTGAAATAAACAGTTATTAGTGCATAATTTCTTATTGTTTCTCCTCCTACGAACTGAGATCTCCATACCCGCATGCTCTCCGTAAACCTTAACCAATCAGCAGCCGTGGACACAACTTAGACAGCACTAATAAATCAACTCCGAATAATAACACACAATAGCATTTGCCAATGACCTAAGGTTCCTGCAAAAGTGATGCAAGTGAAGGAGGGGAACGCGACAAAGAATGGCGCCCAACGTGGGGCACGAAGGAATAGAGAAACAATGATGGTGTTGATGAATTAGTGCGAGAAGAAAGAAGAAAGTAGTGCAGAAAAAGACACCTAGGAAACGCTAACTAGAACGAGAAAGAAGTGGATCAGACATCATAGACGACCAGCATTGCAACACCTCTCATCAGCAACAGGGAACACGGAAAGAACTTGAGGAAGAAAGGGGCAGAGTTTTCAGAGCAACTTTACATTTACATCTAGGACCAGTGGTTATCATTTTTACGGGACGGAGTAAAAGGACATAAACAAGGGTCAGATCTAAACAAAATAGAATTGTAGTGTGTTTGTTATTTAAGATTTTTCAGCTTCTATATGTTATTAAGAAATAAGAAAATAATTTGTAGAAAAATGTCAGATTTAGAAACGTTAACAGTAGAATCAGTAGAGGTTAATACACTGTCAACAGAAACAGATATGGAACCCGAGCAGGTAGCTAACCCAGATGTAGTATTAAGTATGAATGACACAGTAAATTATCAGGTGGAAAGTTTAGATTCACAGACGGTAACCAAACAGTCGAACGGTGAATTGCATGCACTGATAGAAATAATGAAATCAATAGATCAGAAATTAGAGAAACATGGTCAGGAAATGAAATTAATAGATCAGAAATTAGGGAAACATGGTCAGGAAATGAAAGCAATAGATGAGAAATTAAAAATGCAGGGTCAAGAAAGTAAAAGAATTAGGGATGAACTCAAAGAGGAAATGCAAAAGACAGTGTATCAATTAAACAACAGACTTTATGAAGTAGAAAAGAGGGTAGAACAGATTTCTAAAGAAAATCAGGATAGGCTGAAAAGCACTGTAAGTGAAATTTGTAAGGAAATGTCCATCCGAGAGGATAGATTTTTCGAGGAAATTGTAAAGAGCTCAAAAGAGATTGTACAGGTTAAGAAAAATTTAGAACAAAATGACAAATATATCGAGATTCAACTGTATTGGAACACCACAGTGAAGCGAAAAATTATTAAATTTTAGATGAGTCGCATTTTTTAACACATCTGCTTCACTTTCGTACCTATTTTGAGGACATGTTTCGCAAATCTTCGCTTGCATCTACGGCTCTTGTGCACAAGAGCCGTAGATGCAAGCGAAGATTTGCAAAACATGTCCTCAAAATAGGTACGAAAGTGAAGCAGATGTGTTAAAAAATGCGACTCATCTAAAATTTAATAAAATGACAAATTATTAAATTCTAAAATTCTAAGGCAGGGATCAGAGTTAAAAGGTCTAATTGAAAAGACTAATGATGATATGCAGCTTGTGCATGTAAGTTTGAGTAGTGATGTGTCTAGTTTAGATAAGAAAATTCAACAACAACAAAAAGAAAATGAGCAAATCTGGGACGAGAAGTTAAATTCTGCTAATCAAGAAATATTAAAGAAATTAGAAGATGAGGTAAAGATTATAAATAATAAATTGGAATTTGAGATAAATAAACAGGATTCAGCTTCTCGTAATTCTCAGAAAGCAATTGAGAATTTAGTTTCCAAAGTTAATATGTTGCATGTTAACATTAATGACAATCATGTACAACCTGTTAACTTAAGTGATAGTTTAAATCAGGGAGGAACAAACTCCATTATATCAAACCAGACAAGTGTTGCTACGGGGCCATCAGTACCCAATGCAGACACTTATAACAATGTAACGGATAGAACTAGTATTTTGACCGAACCAGTTCCACAAAATTATCACAGCTCTGTGCTAAATGATTTGCCATTACCTATTTTTTCTGAACTAAATGAGGACAGTCCTGTATGCTTCATAGAACAACTTCAAGAGTACTTCAGAGTAAAAAATGTGCCTGATGCACTTAAAATGATAATAGTTCGAAGATGTCTAGACAATCATACTTTAAATTGGGTACAACTATCAATGGGGCCCGAAACGAATTTTGAACAGTTCCAACATCTCTTTTTAAACCGGTTTTGGAATGCAAGTAAACAACATAAAATACGAGCAAAGCTTAGTTGTGGACAGTATTCTGACAGGGAAAACATAAGTATGGCAGATTATATTCTACATCAATCTAAATACATCAAACACCTTAGACCTTAAATTTCCGAAGAGGACTTTATCAATTTGATAACCAATCACTTTCCTCTTAGAATACAAAACTATCTTCTGATCGCAAAACCTAAAACAATAATAGAAACCGTTGATTTGGTATCTGCGCTAGAAAACCAAACGGGAGAAATATATCAGTCTAGAAATCAGTTCCACCAAGGGCCAAATGCTATACACAACCAATATCAGTCACATGGAAGCCCTGGATACCGAGGTCAGTATAGAAATAATAACTCTGCAAGAGAAAGATATCGACCCCAATTGCCACAATTTAGATATAATCCAGACAGGAATGATCCTAGACGTGAACGCCGGGAAACAATCAACTTTGTTCAGGTAGCACGAGAATTACCGTTCGGAAATCAGCAACGCGGGAGAAACCAGTATAATCATTTTCGAGGAAGATATAGCCGAGAATGGAGGAATGAAAACGTGGGATATCGGTCCGAAGATGAAAATTCAAACAGAGGCCAGAGACAAAATTTTCACTTTAGAGGGAATAGAGGTCGTGGAAATCAAGGAACCCAGCAAGAAATAACTGTAGCTCCTATTCAAAATGGCCGACCGCAAATAGATGAAAACCGTGAGCAGGAAAACTGAAATGTGACGTAATGGACAAGGGTCACAGAGGCGTCACAAAGGATTCGCAAATAGACCCCAATACTTTAGCAAGGAATGGTGTTGATACTGGCAAAATTAAGGTTAACAAAAATGAGAAAGGCGACTTTGATACCCCATATATCAAAATTAGATTATATGACAAAGAATACCTAGTT
The DNA here is from genome assembly GCA_030765055.1 of Mantis religiosa. Lineage (NCBI taxonomy): Eukaryota > Metazoa > Arthropoda > Insecta > Mantodea > Mantidae > Mantis > Mantis religiosa. The sequence continues at coordinate 205,913,586 of CM060951.1, read as the reverse complement.
AGTGTTGACTCTGGTGCATCAGCTAGTGTGTGTTCACAGAAATTATATCTTCATTTAATAAACAAAGGCAGGAAAATAATGAGCTTACCAACATCAAATTTAGTATGCAGATTAGCCATTGGACGATCGGCACAATTAATAAAAAGACAATGTTTACTACCAGTTGAGATTGAAAATGTGTGTTTTGAAACAATGTTTCTAGTAGTTAACAACCTAAACGGTGATGCGATCATTGGTTGTGATTTTCTGGATGAAAATAAAGCTAAAATAGATTTTGAGAATAAAGTTCTTATTATTTGCAAAGATAAGGATCAAATGTGTACCAAGTTTGTTGAAGAAAGGATGTGTCCTGTAGAAATGACTGCTGAAGAAAAAGAATTTGAAGAATGTGAGCTGTTTGTCCAGAAAATGTTTATTGACAAAGCCCAAGAGTTAATTACCCTCTCGTGTGGCAACCAGAGGAACCATGTTGTTCAGCCACGCGTGAAAACTGTTTCTGAGATGGAACCAACCGCACTAATTACGGACAGTACAGCAATAGAAAGCCTTGATGACAAATTGGTATTGATGCAGCAAAAATGTGCCGAAGCCCATAATCTGAACGTACAGGAAACAAACAAGTTATTTGAGGTACTAAAAGACAATGCAGATGTTTTCAGTAAGAAACCAGGTTTGTGCACAGTATATTCGCACACTTTTCAGGTAGAGAATATTAAGCCGTATGTGCATAAATATAACAATCTTCCTATAGCACTAAGAGAACAAGCTCAAAGCGTCATTTCTGAAATGATCAATGACAATATTATTGAACCAAGCGAATCTGATTTCATAAATTCTTTATGTTGGACATATAAAAAGGACAAGAATGATCTTCGTGTGACCCTAGACGGCAGAAAATTAAATGCATACATGAAAACCGATCATTTCCAGAATGAAAGCATAAATCAAATAATTACCAAACTTTCTAGAGGAAGATATATATCATCAATTGATTTGACTTCTTCATTTTGGCAAATAAACTTAGATGAAGCAGTCAGGGATTACACAACCTTCATTTTCCAAGGTATTGAAATGAGATACCAACGGGTACCATTTGGATTGAAAAACTCAGGATGTGCACTTCTTAGAGCCTTGCATGAAGTTTTCAAAAACAGTGCAGATTCCTTCTTAATTAGATATGTAGATGATTTTCTCCTAATTGGTGAAGATTTCCAGCAACACTTGGAAAATTTAAAATTTGTACTCAAGAGAATTCATGAATGCGGTATGACACTCAACCTTCAAAAATCAAATTTTTGTGTAAAAGAAGTGGAATTTCTGGGTTACGTCATCAATGAAAGGGGAATGAAACCAAATCCGAAAAGAATAGAAGCTATTTTAAGAATACCACCACCGAAGAATATTAAACAGTTAAGGAGAATTTTTGGTATTTTGAATTTTAATAGTCGTTTTGTTCCACGTTATGCACAAGAAATAGCACCCATGCGTCAGTTGTTACAAAAAGGTCAAAAATGGAAGTGGACAATGGAACTTCAAGAATGTTTTGAAAAGATAAAGGAACTCTTCGCGTCATCTATATTGTTGGAACGACCACATGAAGGCTGGAGGTATGAAATATTTGTCGATGCATCTTCTGGAGGATATGGTGCTTTATTGGGCCAACGAGAAGAGAATGGAGATTTTCATGTCATTGATACAGCTTCAAGAGGACTGAACTCTATTGAGAGCAACGCTTCAGTGACTGAACTGGAACTAGGCGCTCTTTATTTCGCTCTGACACGTTTTAAAAGCTACATATATCAGAAGAAAGTTAAAATATTTTCTGATCATATCAGTTTAACCTTCATAAACAAATGTAAATTAACTTCCACCAAAATATCTAGATATGTACATGCCATTACCAGTTTTGACATTGAAATCGTTCACATCCCTGGAAAATTGAACACGTTCAGTGATTTATTATCTCGACTGAATTTTGTCACTGGAATTCCAGAAAGTACAGAAAAACCAAAACGAGAGATAAAAGTGCTACAATTAGATATAATATTAAGTAAAGAAACGGTAAATCAGGTGAAGAAAATAGGAGAACTACAAAAGACAGATAAGAAAATAGTTAAATTGTTAGAATTATCACCCAGGTTAGGTGAAGAAAATAGCTCCAGCACTGCCATAAACGACGGATTGCTTTATAAGAGGCATGGAAAGATTACGCCTAAATGGAAAGTTTTTATTCCTAAATGTATGGAAGCAGCTATAATTATGGATTTTCACATCAATCTTATTCACTCTGGAACCGACAGGACCTGCAGTGTTATTTTAGAGAACATGTACATTCCGAAATTAAGAGAGAAGGTTAGAAAGCTAATAGCGAGATGTGATACGTGTCAAAAATGTAAACAGAAGAATATTGCGTACCAGTACGATAGCAACTCCATAATACGAGAACAACCAAGAGAATTAATCTGTCTAGACATACATGGTGAACTTCCACAGTCAACCTTTGGGAATAAATATATTTTAGTTTGTTTTGATGTTTTCAGCAAATATGTACGAATTTTCCCACTTAAAAAGGCCAATAGCCAGGCTTGCCTTACTAAATTGCTAAATTACTACATTCCGGAAGAAGGAAAAATTAGAGCTATCTTAACTGACAACGCCACAATATTTTCTGGAAACAAATTTACAGAAGGAATCAAAGGCGCAGGGATTAAGCAATATTTTTGTTCAAGGTATAGACCACAAGCCAACCCAGCAGAAAGATCAATAAAAGATATTGGGATATTTTTGAGAATCTTTTGTAATACTCGTCACAGCCAATGGTTTTCATATATTCCGCAGATTGAGAGAATTCTAAATGAAACACCAAGTCCAGTGACCGGTTTTAAGCCTGTGGAAATAATGAAAGGAAAGATAATCGATACAATAGGAATTAAAGGCCCTCAACCTATAAAAGTAAAGGAGAACATTGAAATAGAGGCAGAGGAGATATGCAAGACTGCGGCTGAAAGAATTAAGAAGAGGGCAAACAAAAGAAAATTGAAACATAATTTAAACAAGAAAGGAATCGAATGGAACATTCAAGAGGGTGATTTGGTCTTAATAAGAAACAAAACACTTTCAAGTAAAATTAAGAAGGAAAACCAAAGATTGATGTTATATTTTAAAGGTCCATATAAGGTCACAAAGGTATTTTCGACTGACACCGTAGAAATCATGGATGAAAAAAGTGGTAAAATTCTGGGAAGATTCCATAAGGAATTACTAAAAAAATATCATACGCCAAGAAGTCAATCAGAAGAAGAAGAAAAAAAGGGGGAATGAAAGAAAGAAAGGTGTGGGAAAATAATTAAAAATCATGATGCACATCTGTGATGATAGTAACCAGAAACAATAAACTAATTGATACTATTTCATATAAAAGCATTGTAAAAAAAAATTAATTAGTTTTGTAAGAACCAAGATAAAATTCAATAGAAAATCTAGAGTAAGAAAAGTAATATGTAAGAATAGTTGTGTAAATCTAGTTGTGTGAAGTGTAATTATTGTTATTAAACAGTCTTGGTAGGCAAAAATGTGAGCCAGTGTTTAATGCGATATCTAGTAAATATAGTGAACATTTCAGGAAATTTAATGAGTTCTGCTTTGAGTAGGAGAAATCGTGACTGGAAAATGATGAACTTCTTTCGACTGAATTTATGAGGAGGAAGATTATAAGACAAACAAAATTTCTTAAACTGTGTAATAAAATTAGTTGTTTGCCTTATAAGGGCATATGAGGCATTATTTATTAGGACCTCATTAAGATATATATGTATATGAAATAATGTAACATGTGTGTAAAAGAAATGTCCCAACGAAAGAATGTTTTCACTACATGCAAAGAATGCTCTTTAGTTTTTTTTAAACAGAAGCCGAGGGTTGGTTAATGACCATATCCACCCACAACCCAGACGCTGAGGAATGCAGGTCAGAAACTGAAAGCCAGTTGGGGTGAAGTTGTTAAGATGTGAGGGTGGAAAGCGACAGCTGTGTGGACCGATAGTGAAAACATTCTTTACCGGGGACTTGATGTAAACTGTGAGTGAAATAAACAGTTATTAGTGCATAATTTCTTATTGTTTCTCCTCCTACGAACTGAGATCTCCATACCCGCATGCTCTCCGTAAACCTTAACCAATCAGCAGCCGTGGACACAACTTAGACAGCACTAATAAATCAACTCCGAATAATAACACACAATAGCATTTGCCAATGACCTAAGGTTCCTGCAAAAGTGATGCAAGTGAAGGAGGGGAACGCGACAATATAATAATTTTTAAACCAACGTTGCACACATTTGAAAAACAAAACAATGTTGACAGTAATAGGGTTCATTTCATGCTAATTAATTCAAGTAAAACTGACTTTTAAGTTAATTGAAATTCATTTTATTGAGAATAGTTCACACAATGAAGGGAAAATGTTACAGTCTTCTACAGAACAGAACATTATGAACGGAATGGTTACTTGTTAGAATTGTGACCAAGCAAATATTTAGAAAAAACTATTTGTAGTCGGTTTCTAACACTTTGTCACTTTACATTTTTATATTATTGAGGGATAGTTTCGGAAGTTGTTGCATTCATTTTCAACCTCAAAGGTGCGAGATCAATAATATAAAAATATAAGTGACAAAAGTGTTAAAAACCGACTACAAATAGATTTTTTAATTAATATTGATGTGACTGTTACTAGATTCCTCCAATCTTGCATTAGAGATTAATTTTAATTGAACAAGTGTGAATAATCTTATTGGTTTTTTTTTTTTTTTTGGTCTTCTTGATCTGAACCCGGAAAAGTTTTGCTTGTGTTACACATTAGTCTTTTTCAGCACTTGAAACTCTATAGTGTTTACATTTTGTCGCCAATCACATTATTGCGACTGGTGCGTCCAGCATGCACAAAGGGACAGATAGTGCAGCGCGAAGATAAAAAGCTTGCCGAAACAGATAAAGATAGATGACTGGAAGGTTCGCTTTCTTGATTGCTACAGAAAATTCCACTAATTTCTGAAATAGTGAGTGGAGGTATAAAAACGAAGCCACGACTCGCCAGTTGGGACAGTCGTAATTAGACTCGTGTGCATGCAGCTGTGTTTTGAAAGTGAACTCTTTTGTTTGTAGTTGACGATCTTGAAGGTTGTATTTGTGTAATTCTGCTTCTGCAAAGGGGTGTACAGTGTCTTTCTATGGAAATAAAGAGCATTTTGAATTTCTGCAAACTTGACTTTTAATTTTAGGAACCCACAAAGTCACATTATTTTGTGAATGATTTTAAATGTGTTTTAATTAGGACGGACTTGTGAATTGGCCAGTTATCTGTTCTAAGAATACCATTTATTAGAATTTCTCTTGCAAAATAAGTGTTTTTAGAATGTAACAAAGATCACATCACAAATAATGTATTCAAAAAATGCAAAAATTGTGAAAAACTTATAGTACTATGTAAGAAGTGGAGCATGTAGAGAGTATAATTTAAAACAAAATCTTAAGTGTTCAAAAATTCTAATTATCATTGAAGGGAATATTTGTTTTGTATTAATTATCGCAATTGGCAGCAACATGCACAAAAGGTTCTGTGCGGAGATATAAGGGACAGATAGTGCAATGCGGAGATTAAAGCTTGCCGAAACAGATAAAGAGACAGATAGCTGACTGGAAGTTTCGATTTCTTGTTTGTTAATGAATATTCCAGAAATGTCTAGTGATATGAGTAGAGGTATTTAAGGAAGCTGCGACTTGCCAAGGGACAGTCGTAGTCAGAGTCGAAATCGAAGTGTAATCGGAACTGAGAATCGTCCACATACAGCATTGTTTTGAAAGTGAACTCTTTTTTTGTTGTGGTCAAATATCGTGGGCATTTTATTTGTGTATATTACATAATTTTGTTACTGTAAGGGTTGACCAAAGTGTATTTGTACAGAAATAAAGAACATTATGAATTTCTGCAACTTGGACTTTTAATTCTATGAACCCACAAAGTCACATTATCTATAAGTTCATAAAAATTATAACAACCAAAAAAGGCAAGTAGTTTGTGATTGAAATAAATCTGCAGAAAGTAACGTCTGAATACTCAGTGATGAGCAGAACTGGCCACTTTACTAAACGTGCTCCAATGCAAGTCATTTTGGACGATTAATGAAATGGGTCAACTGATGCTCAAATGAGCCCAGTAAAAATAGAGTTTAGAGCTACCTAACATTCATCTTTCAGAATAAGGGAAAATCCTGGAAGAAACCTTATCTAATAACTCACCCTGCCCGCCTGGGTAGCATAGATGGTAGCATGTCTGCCTCACGTTCAAGAGGTCCCGAGTTCGAATCTTGGAGAATGAGTTACCTGGATAAGGTTTTTCCGGGGTTTTCCCTTATCCTGAAAGACGAATGTCGGGTAGCTCTAAGCTCCAAGGACCCCGGACGCATTGAGCATCATTTCACCCATTTCATTCATCGTCCGATATGACTCAATGTCGGAGGATATAAATTACAAAAAAAAAAAAAAAAAAAAAAAAAAAAAACTCACCCTGAACAAGATCCGAACTCAGGACCTCTTGAATGTGACGTATACTCTCCCTACATGACAGAGATGGGTAGAAAGAACTGACTCTGATACAACACTGGAGAACCTACGTTACCTTAATGACAAATATATTGGATTTCAGAGAAATAAACTAAGGAAAATTCAAAGCATTATCTTTGCGGCAGTATTACCTCTCTGCCTCATGGCTGCATGTACCTGGGTCGACGTCGGGACTCCTTCCTCGGTCTCCACATCGTTGTCGGCTGCTTGCTTTACCCTTGGCTCTAGCGGCTTCTCCTACATGGATTCTTTTTTTTTTGGGTTCTCAGGGTGTTAAGGTTGAGACAACACAAACCAATGATAATCTCTGAACTGCTTCTATTTGTCCTTGCATTTGTGGAACCCGGGCACTTAAATAACTGCACTTTCGGCGGACATTTTATAGTACATTTTATTGGACGCGGTACTTCGTCGAACACACCTAACGGATGTATACAATACTGCAATGAGCAACAACTGAGGACTGAATAGGAGTTGCTACCCTCTTATATACACACAGCACGGCGTCACCAGGAAAAACTAAGGGTATATTGACCTGTATAACGGTACAGTAAAATGGCTAGCATACCATTCTATTGTCTAACATCCACTCTTTCTAGACCGTCGTCTAGACTGTATGTCTGCCCAGGTTCGTTACAATATTTTACATCAAAGTCTACAATTTTGCTTTCGCCAACATAACTAGTTACAGTTCTTAAATTTATGAATAATTATTAAACATATTACATAAGTAAATGAATAATTTATCCAAAGACCAAAGTTCCTGTTTCATCTTGCAGGATTGCCATACTGCATGTGCCTTACAATATTCAATTTTTTTTCCAGAACAACCCAGAACACCATTATGATGTTATCTAGGACATGTTTAATAGGTTGGAACAAACTGGCCAATGGAAGCTAAAGTAAATAATTACAATTTTTCATAGACAAATTAAAAATTAATGGAAAAAATACACAAAATAAAAGCCCACATAACAGAGAGAAATCTTCATAACCCTTGTAATTTTGTTTCAGATTTTACTGTTTTAAATTTGATTTAGAAGTGTATAGAGTCAATCCTACATAAAATTAAACAATGACAAAAGTACGATAGTTTAGAATACCTTTGTATGAGAGCCCTGCTGTGGTTAAACTTGAACAGGGATTCCTCCACTCTTCAGTGTCACTAATATCTTCAATGACTTCATCCATTCTGGAAACCTTTCCGGTGGAAATCTAAATTATACAAAATAGATTAGTTTATCAATACAGACATATTGACATATGTATACACTTCAGGGCTGGATAGAGTATAATAAGTTAGTGTGCACTGGTAACATAACAAATGAAGCAATGGTGCTGGATGTATTTGTTGTGAAAGGTTACTTAATTATTACATGCAACTTAATTACACAGTACATCTGCTAAATTATGTAAATTAATATTTGCTTTTAGATGTCTAAGTAACAATCACATATACAGCATTAAAAACTATATATTGTGGCTAAGTACAGTCAATTCTCACCTATCCTATACCATTCTGGGTTTCTACCAACAATTTACAAATAATATTTAAACTACAAAAGAAAGTAATTCGAATTATATTTGGTGTACCTCACTACACACCTAGTCGACCACTTTTTCAAAAGTTGAATATACTACCTCTACCATGGCACTAAAGTGAATCGAGAAGATATTGACACACTGCTTCACTCACACTGTTTTTTCACAGGATGTTTCAAGAGCTTTTGCTGTTATCATCAGCTGGAACTCGACTACCATGTTTGTACATCTTAGAAACAGTTTGCTTTATACGTAAGAACATAGGTGATTTTAAAATAAACAGGGAATACCACAGTCACTTTACAAAAACATAACCTATCCATCTTTCTAGTCAAAGAACTTCAAGAATTTTAAAATCCATAGACCATCAGGGCATAAAATTACATAACTAAGTAGGGGATTAACTGAATGCAATATACATCAATATAGGAAGAAAATTAAAACTATCCTAATGAAGCACAAATACTACTCTGTAAATGAGGTATTAGTTGGCATTTTCTCATAATGTGATAAATTTAGACTGATTCAAATGGATTAAATTGATGGTAAATAATGTATGAATAAACAGATGTATTTAAATGATACACAACCACATGGTTAAATTGCAAAACTTACTTTAAATACTGTTTTTATGTAGTTTCTTGTAAATAGTATACATATATAATTTTCTTTTTTATTTTTCTTTCTTGACGAAGCCAAAAATTGTATCAATTTCTATGGTGAATAAATTACTTAACAGCAACAACTATGATTTGTTGCACGCACATGACTTTCTCTAATCTTGAACAAACTATTTTACAGCTTAGGAATGGGTCGATACCAAATTTTCTCAATACTCGATACACAATATTTTCCACAACACCTGATACTTCGATACTTTGATACTGTCATTACTACTTCTAGTTTCAATACAAAATAGAATAAATCCTTTTCTGGAAGTGTTGAAAACAGTGTTGTTGTATAAATTAAGTTAATTGGGAGTCGATTAATAACACATGCATAGAACAGAATTTCTTCCAGTTTCAAACAAAATATTTCCATCAAACTTCTGGTTTAGCAATGGGCAACCCCTTATCACCCTTCCTGGCCGATCTGTACATGAGTGCACTAGAAATAAGGATCACTAAAGGTTTCTCATGGATGTTCAAACTCTGGCAAAGATATGTAGATGACATATTTGCCATAGTGCCAAAAAAACACATCAGTGATGCACTAAAACTTTTAAATATTCAAGAAAAAAGCATCAAGTTCACTGTAGAAGTTGAAAAAGACGAGTATTTACCATTTTTAGATCTAAAAATAATCAGAAATAAAAATAGAATAAACTTTGGCATTTACAGAAAACCAACACAGACAGACAACTACATAAAAGCTAATGGCTACAATCCAAGATCCCACAAACAGGCAATCTTTAGTAGTTTAGCACACAGACTGGTCAACATCCCTCTCACAGCAGAAGAATACAAAATAGAATACAACAAAATTATTGAAATAGCACAGAAAAATGACTTTCCCAAATCACTAGTAGACAAAAAAGTGAACTTAGCAAAAAAGAAGAAACTACTAAAGGAAACCACAACCCTCTCAGCTACAGAAACTAAAATGATCTTCAAAAAATTCACTTACCATCCATGGGCCTTTGATAAATTCAAAAAAGTCTTCAAAAAACAAAACATTCAACTAGCTCCAGTGAACCATTACTCCTTAAAAAACCTAATTTGCTCAAACATCAAAGATGCCATTCCATCTAACAAAAAATCTGGTATATATAAAATTGAATGCTGTGACTGTAGTCAAATTTATATTGGAAAAACGAAAAGAAATTTAGAAACAAGAGCAAAGGAACACTTTAGGAACATAAAATACAAACAATTAGAAAAATCAGCAGTTGCCACGCATTTTTGGGAAAAAAACCACAACATAAATCCAGAACCAAAATTACTAAAACATACAACAGGAAAAGAAGAACTGTCCACATGGGAACAAATCTTTATTTCAAAAAATAGGAACAAAGTATTCAATTTCGACATCCCCCAGAAAGATTTGTTCAGCAAGTTCCTCGAACCGCCACCAGAGGAGACCGAAGACAAAATATTGCCAGCTACACCAATGAGAACTAGTCGATGTCCGGCTGAAGATAGAGGGAAGACCTCAGAAACCGGTTCCGGGAAAATTTAAAAGTGAGTGTTATTAATCGACTCCCAATTAACTTAACAAAATAGAATGTTGGGAGAACTGTGTAATAACAATGATACTAATTAGGTGCACATATTTAATGACACATGAAAAATTCAATGTCATGACAGGGATTTGAACCACGGATCTCTTGGTTTCCATCCAGTTGCTCTTACCCATTGAGCTACCATGGCCAACGTGCCGTCCTGACATTAAGTTGTCCAATTAACTCATATATTTTCCTGGTAAACCACTAGGGGCTCTTGTATACAAGATACACCATTTGTGGTGTCTTACTATCGTAATTTTTTTTTTTGGTAATTTACAACCTCCAACGTTAAGTTATATCGGACGATGAATGGCATGGGTGAAATGATGCTAAATTGAGCCCAGGGTCCATAGAGCTTAGAGTTAACCCGACATTCCTCTTTCAGGATAAGGGAAAACCCCAGAAAAAGCCTTATCTAAGTAACTGACCCTGACCGAGATTCGAACTCGGGACCTCTTAAACGTGAGGCAGACACACTACCACCACTCTACTAAGGCAGGCTCTATCATAAGTACTTGAATCCCAGGTTTCATCATTAAACTCTTATTATTTCAGTTAATTATAGAAATTAATCATTTCTTCACACTAGCTGTATATAGGCTAAGGTTTTGGATAGATAGTTTTGACATGAAAAATTCAATGCCATGGCCAGAATTTGAACCACGGATCACCTGGTTTGGATCTCCAGTAATCCAGAGCACTAGAAAGAAATGACAAATCATTGAGATATGCAGTAATTTATTCTTGTTAAATGGCAGTGAATCTGACACATGATTATTTTCTTGCATAATGTTACTGTACAGGTACCACATTCTCTGTTATTTCTTGGACTTCATAATGTTCTACTTGTGCCAATATCTTGTTATTTTAAAATAAAATAAAATTGCTGAAGCACTACCAAAATACTGAAAAAGTGCCACGCAAATTTTCTGAGGTATTGTTCAAATTCGATACCATTCAAGTATCATGAGTATCGAGTTATCGCAAGTATCAAGGACCCATCCGTACTACAGATGCTTTTTCCTCTATTTACTTCATATTAATCAAGATAAATATTTACAGAAAACAGCAAAAATAATACCCATTTTTAAAACAGGGGACAAGAGTAGAACTGAGAACTTTACGCCAATAGCAGTTTTATCTTCCATCTCAAAAATATTAGAAAAGGCCATGTACAATAGATGTCAAAAATTTATTCAAAAACATAACATGCTATCTTTAGCGCAAAATGGCTTTATAAAAGGCAAGTATACTGAAACAACTATATTCAATTTTTTAGAGAGTGTGTATAGTTCATTAGATAAGAAAGAACATAATATAGGAATATTTTTAGACCTTACTAAAGCGTTTGATCTAGTTAATCATGAAGTAATGTTGGAAAAACTAGAATGCTTTGGTATAAGAGGCGTAGCAAACAGTTGGTTTAGTTCATATCTAAATCAACATGAACAACTAGTTGAAATAGTGCAAATAAACCGCCATAATCTTACATCCATTGTACATAGATTGGGAAAAAAACAGGTAACTTGTGGGGTCTCTCAAGGTTCAGTCCTGGGACCTTTCTTATTTTTGCTATACATAAATGATTTAGCAAATCATCTACAGCCAAATAAGATTGTACTGTTTGCAGATGACACAACCATAGATGTAATGGGAAATGACAATGATGTTAAGGCTGACGTACTGAGCTTAGATCAAAGAATGCAGGAATGGTTTATACAAAACAGGATAATAATAAATAAGAATAAATCTGTAGCCATTTCCTTCAGCCATATTCAGAATACTAATGTATATAAGCCGCAAATAAAATTAGATAATGAATTGGTGCACTATAAACCCACTACTATATTCTTGGGTGTACGGATTGACGAGCACCTGAAATGGAACACACATGTTGAAAAATTGGCATCTAAGCTAAGCCAGCTTTGTTTTATGTTCAGAACCATAAAAAATATTGCAAATTTGAACACTTTGAGGAATCTATACTTTGCTCATTTCAATAGCTTACTAAAATTTGGAGTGATTTTTTGGGGTAACTGTGATAAAGAAAATATAATCTTTAAAATTCAAAAACGAGTAATCAGAACAATAATGGGAAAGAAACAAAGGGATTCTTGTATCAATTTATTCAAATCACTCCATATATTGCCACTTCCTTGTCTATATATACTAGAAGTCGTGAAGTTTGTTAGAAAACACTTGGTTTATTTTCATATAAACTCTGAAAAACATGATTATCTCACTAGAAATAGGCATAAACTGAGCATGGTTACACATAATACATCACTATTCAGCAAAAGCGTAAGATACTCTGGAATTACCTTATATAACAAGTTACCTGATAACATTAAACTCACCACCTCAGAAACTGCATTTAAGCACAAGGTGAAACTTCTGCTATTGCAACATTGTTTTTACTCAGTTGATGAGTTTTTAAATACTTTTCCATGAACACCTTCTGGGTGTGTAATTTATTATACTAGGTTGTCAATATCTGCACTTCCTAACTGTGTGAAAAAGTACCTGCTAAAAAATTGTTTTTATAGTATACGTGAATATATTTTTTTTTAATATCAACTACAGATAAATTGTTATATTGTACATACAGTTTCTGAATTTTTATTTCTAAACTTGTGTAAATGTTTACTGTATAATTTTTAGTTATAAGTACTTGACGCGTCCTATATCATATACTATGATCAAAAGGATGAATAAATTCAAATGTATAACCTAATTGTTAATTTTCTTGCAGATGCAATGGGAATATGCGACTGCACTATGCTTTAAATGATAGCCAAGTCTTTTGAGAGCTGTTCACTATGTGATACCTTTGGAATTCCATTTTCTTTACATGATTGAAATAAAAATGAGAAATAGGAGTAAGACTTCACATTTAAGAAAACTATTAAAATATTCCTTTCTTGGAAGTGTTGAAAACAGTGTTGTTATGATAAATTAAATTTAAAGGGAGTCGATTAATGACACTAAACAATACTTACTTTTAAATTTTTCCGGAAAATGTTACAGAGACTTTGCCTCTATCCTCTAGCAGTATAAATTCACCAACTTGCAAAGTGGCTAATAAACAAATTCAACTCATTTCCAAAATTCAACAGCCTAAGCATCAAAAACACCTATGAACTTATAGAACACATTAAGGATACTGAACTAAAAGAAGAGGACACACTAGTATCGTTTAATGTTAAATCACTGTTTCCCAGGATACCAGTTAATCAACTCCCACCGTTGATAGAAAAAAGGCTCAAATCACTTGGAATGGCAGCACCTTACATTTCAAACTACATCAAACTAACCAAATTATGCATAGAACAAAATTTCTTCCAGTTTCAAACAAAATATGTCCACCAAACTTCAGGGTTAGCAATGGGCAATCCCCTATCAATCCGAAACACTTAGGCAGCATACAACATAAACAGCGCATATAATAAATACCAATTCAGAACACCACAGAACATCAAACACAACCGCCAACTGCCGCCAACTAATAACCACCAACTATAGTATGGCGATGGGTGAATTCGAATACAAAACTCAAAGTATTCGATTCCTGAATGTTCCCGAAATCTGAATTACACATGCAAAGTTCTCGTTTACGTTTATCTTGAGTACTGTACTCGAATACTTGAAATTGTTGTTTAAACGCAGGTTGCTTTTATTTTATGTTGTTTTTATGCATTTTTACACATATACACAGAACACATAAACACAATGCCCAAGGCGGAACTCGAACCCGCGAGCCTTTAAACAGCGGAACGTCAGATACCCGTTCTAGCGACCCCGAGCACTTGAATTAAATACAAGCATATGTTATTGTTTGTAGTATCCGAGAACTGTTTTACGAATACAAGTAAATGACCTCGAGCTTTTTAAATAAAAACTATATATTTCATTTTTCTTCTTTTCCTCGTTTTTATTTTTATGGGTTTTTTTTTCAGTATATACACAGTACACATAAACACCATGCCCAAGGCGAGACTCGAACCCACGAACCTTTACGCAGCAGAACTCCAAACACATATATCCCGAGCACCTGCATCGAATACACACAAATGTTCTCGTTTGTAGTATCCCAGAACTTCTTTTCGAATTCAAGTAAGTGTTCTCGATTCACAGCATGTGGTATCATCCCAAAGCGTGCATTCGAATTCAAGCAAAATATGTTCTCGTTTGTAGCATCCACAGTTAGCATCCAAGAACTCATATTCGAATGCAAGTAAGTGTTCTCGATTCACAGCATGTGATATCATCCCAAAACGTGCATTCGAATTCAAGCAAAATATGTTCTCGTTTGTAGCATCCACAGGTAGCATCCGAGAACTCATATTCGAATGCAAGTTTAGATTCTTCCTAGGGCTCCAAACCAACCTACAATTCACTATGAAGACTGGAAACCACCTGACTGGCTTGATCTCGCCCTGTTCCGCAATGTGCGGCAGCACCTTACCCTCTTCACAGTTCCTGTTCTATCTTCAGATCATTACCCAATCCTCCTATCCTTCCCTGGTAAGCCCAACTACAAAGCTCCTCGAGGATTCCTACTCCCACGAAAGACCAATTGGGAGGAGTTTTCGACACGATTGGAACAAATCCAGCCCCCGCAACAGCCATGTCAAACTCCAGAAGAGATAGACACCACGGTTGATATTTTCACCTCCCAACTGACTACTGCTATCATGAACTCTTCCCCAAAATCAAAACCTAGCAGATTGAATATTGATCCTCTACCTCAGGCTACCCGTGAGGCGATTAAACAAAAGAACAGGATGTGGCGGCGCTTTTTACATAGTCCCTGCCCAGCAGATCGTCGTGAGTTTCGCCGATTTCAGGAGCTGGTCAAACTTCAACTCCAAGAATTTCACGAGTGCTGGGAAAATAAGATCTCTCTTCGTGTAGAGGACTACTCCTTTTGGAGCATGACCAAATCCTTACTTCAAATCCGTCGCAAAGATCCACCGCTGCACCATGGACATGCAGTCGCTCAGTCTGCAAGGGAAAATGCTGAACTACATGCAACCTTCCTGGAAATAACCTCTACGGCCGCTGATACCCCGGATGTAGATCATATCCACGCAGTCATTCAGGAAGTTCAGGCGTACCTTTCCCAACCCCATGATGATCTACCACCTCACTCCATCTCCGTAGCTGAACTGTAATGGCACATGACCAGCCTACGGTCATTCAAGTCGCTGGCTTTGACAACATAGCAAACGTGGCGCTAAAGGTTCTACCATTCCCTTGGGTGAAAGCATTAACCTTTTTCCTTAATGTAATCCTCAAACTTGGCTACTTCCCAAAGGCCTGGATGCACGCAAAGGTCATTGCTATCTGCAAACCTGGGAAAGACGGAACGTCCCTGGAGAGCTACAGACCCATAAGTTTGCTTCCAACACTGAGTAAACTGATGGGAAAACTTATTCTAAGTCGACTAAGGACTATCCTGAATCAACACAATATTGTCAGAGCAGAGCAATTCGGCTTTCGCTCTCAGCATTCCACTCAACACCAACTACTTCTCTGGTTGATGAACTTTACACAGCCTTTAACAGGAAGCAGTTCATTTCAGCACTACTCCTAGATTTTACCAGAGCATTTGACAGCGTATGGCACGAAGCCTTACTCTCCCGACTTCCACCAATTCGCCTAGCTGGTGAGGACGTCCATTGGAAAACTTACGTTAAGTATCTAGGTGTTCTACTCAACATCAAATTGACATGGAGAGACCGCATTACATATGTGACTAATAAAGTTAGCAAAAGAATAGGTATGCTCTACCCTCTGTATAACCGACGATCAGTGATGTCTCTTCCTACAAAACTGCTCATTTATAAGCAACTACTCTGACCAGCCATCACATACGCCAGTGAAATATCGGGAGTAGCAGCCAAGTCTCACCTACACTGCCTTGAAATTCTACAATCCCGATTCCTCCGCATTGCCACAGACTCCCCTTGGTACATCCCCAATCTAGTTATCTGACGTGACCTACCTATCCCCACAACAACAGACTACATCCATACCCTTTCACGTTCTTTCCTTAAAAACCTCTCCCACAACTTCACTCCCTCATCCGCAGTTTAGATGAGTACGACATCGATCCTGGAGAGCGCTACAAACACCCTAGGCTGCTTCTAGGCACATAAAATAATACATCAGATGGCTTATTTATAACTTCAACCTCATCTTCTGCCGCATATTATTCTTCCTTACAAAACACTCCACTGCCAGTAGAGTGCCTAGCCCTGATCTGGCTTGAGACCGAAGGTCTGACATTCAGATCTTCAATGTCCAGTCGTGTGTGCTGCTGCTGTACTTAGATTCTTCAAAGTATTCAAATAGATAGATAGTTTTATTCACCTTAGCAATATACAATATTCATGGCTTCGTCAAATTTGTACCCATAAGAATAATACATTTCTTATGAGTAATACAATTATGAATAATACAATAGTAATTAAATAATACAATAGTAGTTAAATAATACAATAGTGATTAAAGTAATGCAGTAGTAATTAACAGAATAATAATACAAATAGTAATTAAGAATAATGCAACTTAGGTCACATAATAGTTTAATGTATTACATTTTTAAGAACTAGGCTGTAAGAGACATAATTTTTACCAAAAAAATCAATATTTACTTTATTATTTAATTTTACTTCTTAGAAACTCATCTGTTGTCTGTGACATTACTTTTAGTAGGATATTTTTTACCGCTTTTCTGAATATTACAAGTATCACCTCCGAAGTTGCACAGGTATTATTTATTCACAAACACCATTTTAGGAAGCATTGATATGTTGATCATGTTTTAAGTATTCTTCCACTGAATAATAGCAACCTTCTCTTAAAAATGATTTTACAGTCAGTTTAAACCTTTTTTCCGATGTTATACTTTTAATGCCATCGGGTAGTTTGTTATATAATAATACTGCTTTATATATAGAATAAAAAGAAGTATTTCAGAAAGTGGAGTGCCATTGTTACTAAAATTAGGCAAGTGAGTCAACCTTGTATATACTTTTCTCCACTTACAAGTTTTTTATGAAGACTAGTTTCTGGTTGACTTCTCCCCTATCGTCAGCTCTGTGGTAGACTGATGATGCATCCGGTGTCTGCATCTGGCTTGGTGTTGTGCTGCCATCTAACGTCCTGGTAAGTTTGATGACGTCATCTACCGCGGGAATTTCAAAATTCATCAAGAGGTCCTGTTTTTTCGTAATAAATATGTTTTCCCAAATCTGTAGTTCCAGAGGTTTCTTTGCCTGTTTGATCAGTTCTATTTCTTGTTTTATGTTGTGATTCTCAAACCAAAAGTGATGTGCTACGGCCGACTTGTCCATTTGTTTGAATTTAATATTTCTGAAGTGGACAAGTCGGCCGTAGCACATCACTTTTGGTTTGAGAATCACAACATAAAACAAGAAATAGAACTGATCAAACAGCAAAGAAACCTCTGGAACTACAGATTTGGGAAAACATATTTATTACGAAAAAACAGGACCTCTTGATGAATTTTGAAATTCCCGCGGTAGATGACGTCATCAAACTTACCAGGACGTTAGATGGCAGCACAACACCAAGCCAGATGCAGACACCGGATGCATCATCAGTCTACCACAGAGCTGACGATAGGGGATAAGTCCCCAGAAACTAGTCTTCATAAAAAACTTGTAAGTGGAGAAAAGTATATACAAGGTTGACTCACTTGCTAATTTTAGTAATACTGCTTTATGTTCAAAGCTATGTGTGAATAAAGTTGTATTGTGGCTTATAATGCGTAGATCTGATTTACTTCTTGTATTATGTGTATGTATCTGCGAATTTGTTTCAAATTGAGCAAGTACAATTCTTGTCCTAACTAGAGCTTCATATATATACACACAGGGTAATGGAAGTAGTTTTAGTAGTTTAAAATATGGTTTACAGCTGGTGGTGAAAGGACTATTTACTATATAACGAATAGCCCTTTTCTGCTGTCTAAATATTTTTTATACATCTTTAGCATTTCCCCAGCTAAGTATACCATAAGACATTACAGAATGAAAATAAGCAAAATAAATAATTCTCAACACATTTGTGTTTACAGACTCCCTCATTGATTTAATAACGAATGTAATTCTGCTTAGTTTCAATTCTAGTTGCTGAATTTGTTTTTCCCATTTTAAATGTTCATCTAACCATATTCCTAGATATTTGGTATTTGATTCATAGAGTAGTGATTTATTCCCTAAATATATACTTGGGAATTGAGCAGTGTTATTTAGTTTGTGGTGAAAGCCTATAGCTACTGATTTTTCTTCATTTATTTTTAGCTTATTTTTTAAAAACCAATTGACAATTTTTGTATTAAAAGTATCATTATAGCTTAATACCTCATTCGAGGTTTTCCCAGTCATTAATATGCTGGTATCATCGGCAAAGAGTGTCAAATTGATGTTCTCGCCCGTTTCATTTAAACCTAGACCTAAATCATTAATAAAAATGGGCCCAATATTGAACCCTGGGGCACACCTTGCTGTACTATTTTCTCTGTGGATGTTTTATTTTGAATTACACCTAAGTTTTTATCTACACAGTCTAGCTGTACAAATTGACGTCTATGTTCCAGATATGATCTGAACCATTTGTAACATATTCCTCTAATACCAACTGCCTGCAACTTATCCAGTAGAATGCTATGGTCTACAAGATCAAATGCCTTTGTGAGATCAAGGAAAATACCCACAGGACACTCTTTCCCATCTAGTGTATTCTATCTATATAGAGTATTCGATTCTTAAAGGATTTGATGCTGTACGATAGGCACCAACCGCAGATGAATTCAATACGTTGTCACTTGGTTTTGTCAGGCCTGGGGCGTAGCTAAAAAAAAATAATCACCTCTACAAACTTTAAATACTTCAGAAATGATACCTTCGAGTAGCAACAGCTGCCGAATGGTACATTCCTAATGAAAACATTCATTCAGACCTATCATTCCCCAAATTAAATGACTGTATCCTCAACCTCTCTCATAAATTCCATTCTCGTCTTCCCTACAGTTTCAGTCAACTTATCCGAGGCCTCGGGGTATGACATTGACCCCGGGAAAAGCTACAAGTGTCCCAGACTCACCTTAGGCCCATCATAAGCTCAATAGTCTCCTATAATTAACATATCCTCTCTTATCATCCTACAGCTTGTGATATTTCATAAAAAAATAAACCACAATCTACCCACCGTCTATTATTATAAATGCATCATGTCAGAGGTACAGTGTCCCGGAATGGCAAAACGTCGAAGGCTCTTGTCCAAGTTGTCACTTGGCACC
The DNA here is from genome assembly GCA_030765055.1 of Mantis religiosa. NCBI lineage: Eukaryota > Metazoa > Arthropoda > Insecta > Mantodea > Mantidae > Mantis > Mantis religiosa. Next base: position 205,893,869 of record CM060951.1, on the reverse strand, counting down.
AACTATTAATCTGTGGCACCAACTTACGCCTATTGATCTTCAAATGTTTGGCTATGTTGACAAACCACAACAAATTGTGCAAAATTGCAAAACACATGAGCTATACAACTGCTAACAACTTTTCCTATCGACTGATGTGACTTAACTTTGGAGGATGTTAATCTGTATAAATAACAAATCTTTTCTCGCAAACATGGCAGCCGGTAGCTGTTCATTATCTATCCAAGCGCCTCTCATCCTGAATTCTTATGACATTCTTAACATTGAAAACAATGACAATAATATAAAATAATATCGGGAGCTTTCCTGGCGACGAACATATTCTAGATGCTCTCAGCCTTTATCATGAAGGGAAAGATGTATGCCCCCGAAACATATATGGCTCTTTATCACTACACCGAGAACATCTAAACAATTAAAAATTCTTACAATCTCACTGGAATTATAAATACCCTTACTCCTACATCACAAAGCTGACTAAATCAAATAATAATCAATGAATATTTAAATGGGTATTCTGATCAAAATATGAACATTGGAATTTTAGATTTTTTTTTAATTTAGTCCTCCAGTGTTGTCATATCAGACAATGAATGAAAAGGGTGAAACTACGTTTAAATGAGCCCAGAGTCCACTGAGTACATTATTACACATTCAACTTTCAGGATAAGGGAAAACCCTGATAAAGACGTCCTGATAACTCACCTTGAACGAGTTTCGAACTCAGTCCTCTTTCTTGTACATGAGGCAAGCACACAAGCAGGTCAGAGCCTGCCAACACATCTGTGGCCTCACATCCATATACGCAAGGCAAAGTGGGCGATTATGCAAACTACAGGGAGGAGAAATAGCATCATGGCACCTCGAGCCAGAAGGTTAGCTTTCTAGACCAGGGTTTGCTACCTACCATAGCTCCTCATTTCCTCACAACACTGAATGGGCACCGGTTCTATTCCCGAGTCTTAAAATCCTCACTCTCTAGGGGTGGGATTCATCCAGGGTACATCCCATGGCAGGGAACCAAAGCTCAACGCTCTAGCCCACTACACCACGGCGCAGGACATATTCTTGGAAGATACTGAACTTAAGTACCAATTTTGGCAACTTATCACCTTGAGTTATAGTGTTCATATGTATACATGCACATACTTGCATGCACATGTACACACATAGACACACATGCACACACATGTATACACAACTATACACTTTATTCTAAAAATGCTTTTTAAGTTCAAGAGACCTTAAAACATACATTTGGTTTGAAATCTTGGTATCAAATTTGTAGGAGAAGTACAATATATTTTGTACCTACTATGTGATAGAGAAACTGAAGAAGAAAAGAAAAGAAATCATGAGTTGTACTGACATGACTTTATCTTGTGCAAACTCTTCTTACAAACATCTTTACTCTAATTAATTTAATTGGAAGTCGATTAATAACACAAAACAACACTCACCTTTAAATTTTCCCGGAACCGGTTTCTGAGGCCTTCCCTCTATCTTCAGCCGGACATCGACTTGTTCTCATTGGTGTAGCTGGCAATATTTTGTCATCGGTCTCCTCTGGTGGCGGTTCGAGGAACTTGCTGAACAAATCTTTATGGGGGATGTCGAAATTGAATACTTTGTTCCTATTTTTTGAAATAAAGATTTGTTCCCATGTGGACAGTTCTTCTTTTCCTGTTGTATGTTTTAGTAATTTTGGTTCTGGATTTATGTTGTGGTTTTTTTCCCAAAAATGTGTGGCAACTGCTGATTTTTCTAATTGTTTGTATTTTATGTTCCTAAAGTGTTCCTTTGCTCTTGTTTCTAAATTTCTTTTGGTTTTTTCAATATAAATTTGACTACAGTCACAGCATTCAATTTGATATATACCAGATTTTTTGTTAGATGGAATGGCATCTTTGATGTTTGAGCAAATTAGGTTTTTTAAGGAGTAATGGTTCACTGGAGCTAGTTGAATGTTTTGTTTTTTGAAGACTTTTTTGAATTTATCAAAGGCCCATGGATGGTAAGTGAATTTTTTGAAGATCATTTCAGTTTCTGTAGCTGAGAGGGTTGTGGTTTCCTTTAGTAGTTTCTTCTTTTTTGCTAAGTTCACTTTTTTGTCTACTAGTGATTTGGGAAAGTCATTTTTCTGTGCTATTTCAATAATTTTGTTGTATTCTATTTTGTATTCTTCTGCTGTGAGAGGGAAAATTTAAAAGTGAGTGTTGTTTTGTGTTATTAACCGACTTCCAATTAATTTAATTTATACAACAACACTGTTTTCAACACTTCCATGAAAGGATCTTTACTCTATGTACTTCAAGTTAAACATTTGTAGAATTTCTCCTTTTGATTTTTCCTTGTAGGTAAACAATAAAATCTTGATGTGTGTTTGGAGGAATTTAGTAACAGTGACGTCAAAATTAATATAAAAATTATTTGTGGTTGGTTTATTGACACTCGTCACTTACTTTTTCATATATTTATGAGAGACTAGTTTCAAAGGCCCTGGCCTCCATTTTCAATCTCTTTCCAACTGGCAATAATACACATAGCAGAAGAAAACGGATACAACAAAAGTTTGGTGTTGAAGAAAATTAGAAAATCTAAACTAAAGAAAACCATTAAGGAAGCAACCACATTTATTAAAGAAAAAGAAAGCAACAGCATATTTAGTTCATTCACATATCATCCAAAAACATTTAATAAATTTAAAAAGATATTCAAGGAACAAAATATCATCTTGGCACCTACTAATAGATACTCAATTTTAAAATTACTAAATTCAAAAACAAAAGATGAAATTCCTTCAGGTAACAAATCTGGAATATACCAAATAAATTGTAAGAATTGTGAAAAATGCTACATAGGTCAAACAAAAAGAAATTTAAAAACCAGAGTCAAAGAACACTTTAGAAACATCAGATTGAAACAAGAAGACAAGTCAGCAGTAGCATTTCATTTTTGGAATGAAAACCATGACATTGATCCAAATCCAAAATTATTAAAAGGAGTGATAAACCAAAATAGATTGACAACATGGGGGAACATATTCATCTGGAAAAATAAGGATCGCGTAATGAACTTTGAAATCCCGCCAGTAGATAATTTGACAAAAAAGTTCATAGTTCCACCACCAGAGAGAGCAGACAACAACAGATGCCAGTTGGAAAGAGATTGAAAATGGAGGCCAGGGCCTTTGAAACTAGTCTCTCATAAATATATGAAAAAGTAAGTGACGAGTGTCAATAAACCAACCACAAATAATTTTTATAATAAAATCTTATTAACCTGGATCTCTTTAACCCAGATGTCCAGATAGCCTGGACCAGTTTTGGAAAAACAAAATTACATTATCATAATAAATGAAGTCTTGTTTTAAGATGATAAATTGCTATTCTCAGTAGGCACATTACTCTAATTCCTTTGCCAGTGGGCAAATTCATTGCAAGCATCCCACCTGCTTGGGACCAGGTTGGAAGAGAAACTTTGATAAAGTCATGGAAAATTTGTATATGCAGTGCAGAGGAGCAGTTGCTAGTTGTGTGTTGAACAGGGAACACTGGAACTATTCTGTCATAGTCGACAAGCAGCAAGAGTAGTACAAAAGGCAAATGTTCTGCATACTTTGAGCAGTTGGAGCAGCACAAGTTTGTGCTTGCAACAGAGACATATAGGAATGAAACACTAATACTCTTTGCGTATTTGTCATAAAAGTGAAACTGACTGAAGGTTAGCATTGGGCTTACGATTCTAGTGACACAGAAGGTAAGTTAAGGTGTTGCGTGTTTGGAGGGATTTAGTAACAGTGATGTACAAATTAATTGAAAATAGCTATTAGTATATCGAAATATACAGTGAAGCGAAACAGTTATTAAATTATAAATGAATTGTACTTTATACACATCAGCTTCATTTACGTACCTATATTGAGGACATGTTTTGCGAACCATCATTCGCATCATCGGCTCTAATGTGACTGCTATTAGTAGTTGAATTTTCACGCTCCATCACTTAAATTTTTTATTTTGAGGGACTAGTTTCAGGAGCTATTGCTTCCATTTCCAACCTCAAAAGCTCAACTATCGTCTATTGTTTTCTTCTCTCTCGTGCTGGAACTATGAAATTCTTTATCAGTTATCCCACCAGTTGATCATTTTTAAAGAACTTCATAGTTACACCACCAGAGTGACGACAGTAGAAAACAACAGATATACTTGGATCTTTGAGGTTGATAATGGAAGCAACATCTCCTAAAACTAGTCCCTCAAAAAATAAAAATATAAGTGACAGTGTGAAAAATCAACAGCAATTAATTTTTTCACTAAAGTTGGGATGAACTTCCTCTTTACATCTTAGTCACAATATTAGGATTTACAAATTTCCCAATACTTCATCCTTTATTTTGATCCAAAACTTGAATCCTGCATTTTGTAGTATTTATCCTTAGCTTCTCATTTGAATTAGTAGTTACTGCGTTTTTTATTACTCTATATTGGTGTTATACTCTCTGCTCTGACTTCACTTAAATGCTGCATTTCATTCCCTTCCATGTTTTCTGTTGGAATATGCTTTTGGATGCTTTTATTTCCATTTCTTTGGTAGGTCTTCATATTTAGTTCTGGGATGTCTAAACTCTTATACCTTCTGGTCTAGCTTTAAAAATTGGGCAAGACCTTCTATCCCCTTGTATTTGGGCTATATGTCCGAACCATCGAATTGTCTCTTTTCTAGGCATTTCTCTATTAGCAGTTGATTAAGTTCTTCTCTTACCTTCTGATTTTGAATCTCGTCAAATCATATTTTTTCCACTATAGACTAGAGATTTTTCATTTAAGCCCCTGATATTGTCTTAAGTTCTCTTCCTCTTGCTGGCCAACCCTCACTTCCAGAAGTCAAAATTGACTCCAACACTGTGCAACTTTTATCTTTGTTTCCTTGTTCAACTCACATTTTTCAAATATGTTCTCATTAATAGATAGAGTCAACATGAAAAATTCAATGCCATAGCTGGGATTTGAACCTGGTTTCCATCCAGTCACTCTAATCCATTGAGCTACCATGGCCAACATACTGTCCTGACATTAAATTCTCCATTTGATTCATATATTTCCACGGTAAACCACTAGGGGCTCTCGCATCTGTTTGTGGCAACTTACTGTCATAAGTACTTGAGTCCCAGGCTTCATCATTTAACTCTTATAATTTTAGTTAACTGATGGAAATTAATCATCATGGCATTGAATTTTTCATGTTGACTCTAACAAAAACCTTAGCCTATACATGACTAGTGTGAAGAAATGATTAATTTCCATCAATTAACTAAAATAATAAGAGTTAAATGATGAAGCCTGGGACTCAAGTACTTACGATAGTAAGTCACCACAAACGGTGTATTTTGGATGCGAGAGCCCCTAGTGGTTTACAGGGGAAGTATATGAGTCAAATGGAGACTTTAATGTCGGAATGGCACGTTGGTAGCTGGGGTAGCTCAATGGGTTAGAGTGACTGGACGGAAACCAGGAGATCTGTGTTTCAAATCCCGGCCATGGTATTTAATTTTTCATGTTGACTATCAAAAACCTTAGCCTATATACAGCTAGTATGAAGAAATGATTAATTTGCTTCAAACAATTGCGTAATTTTACAAAAAGAAATAGCATTCATAGATTTTTATGGATATTTATTTTTTTTCTTATTTTTCTTATTTTTTTCTTTTTTTTAAATTATAATCCTCCAATGTTAAGTCATATCTGACAATGAGTGAAATGGTTGAAATGATGCCCAAATATATCCAGGGTCCAGGGAGTTTAGAGCTACCCAACATTTATCTTTAAGCATAAGGGAAAACCCCGGAAAAAACCTTATCCAGGTAACTCACCCTGACCGAGATTCAAATCCGGGACCTCTTGAACATGAAGCAGACACGCTACTATCTATGCTACCGAGGTGGGCTTGGATATTTAATGATAAAATATTAAATGTAATATGATTTACTGAATTGTACAGATGTTAATCCTTTCAAAACCTTTAAAGCTTCAAAATAAAGAAAAGGAAATTACTGATTGCTTTGTGTTTGCTCAATACTAATCAAAATATGCCATTAAGAGCAGAGGTTGATGAAAACATTTCATGAAAAGAAGGCATTTAATTTCACAGGTGACAACACTTTAAGAAAATGCTATATTTTCTGAGCTGTTGCTGACTTGTCAGAAAGGATGATGTAAGTTTTGCGAGACATTTCCTCTGCAAACAGAAGCTGGATTTTCTTTCAACGTATTTCACAGAAAACTATTACAATTACGTAGAAAAAGAAGCTAGTTACAGTGAAGCAATAAATATTACACAAATATAAATATTTGTTACTAAATCTCCACTTAACTTAAGAAATTAATGTTAATATTTCTCTCTTTTTTCTAATGAAATTCTTCATTAAATTTCATTAGAAAAAAGAAAGAAATATTAACATCAATTTCTTAAGTTAAGTGGAGATTTAGTAACAAATATTTATATTTGTGTAATAACTATTACATTATTTGGAAACCCCAATTCAAAACAAAATTATTTAAAAATGAAAAAATGGAAGGAGTAAGACTAGCTTTTTAAACTACAAGAGCTGATCAACAAAGACTGAGACTAATTTTTTCCTGTAGCTTCTGTAACAGAAATATTTGAAAAGAGCGGGTTTTCATGTATAATGTCGGTAGGTGGCAGCACTCTCATACTGGTAGGTTGGTAGTAATGCTCTATGTTGTAGACCCTATGTGCATTTTGCATACCAGACAGTGAGGGTGACGCGAGAGGAGCAGTACAGTGCAATAAAATTCTGTTTACGTTTAAACCATACAGCCACCAAAACTTATGAAAGCTGAAGCAAGCGTACAGTGAAGATGCACTACCTCGTGCAACAGTATTTAGGTGGTTCAAGGACTTCAAAGAAGGCCGACTTGTCAGTGTTAAGCAAGGTGGGCCTGGTGTTTCGGCTTCTGCTGTGACTGAAGTCAACATCAACACAGCTGCTGTCATTGTCCAAGAGGATTGGTGTATAACAATACGTAACCTTAATGAAGTGTTCAGAATTTCACATGGCAGTGTATTTACAACTATGCATGACCATCTCCATATGACCCGAGTTTGTGCTCGTTGGGTGCCACGTTTGTTGACTCCCGAACAAAAGCCTGTGCGAATGGAGACAAGCCGTGAGGTGCTGCGAGTCTTTGCTGATGAAGGGGATGCATTTTATAATCAATTATCACCGGTGATGAGTCATGGCTGCATCATTATGATCCTGAAGGAAAAAAAGCCAGCAGAGTGTATAAATCACCAGGTTCTCCAACACCAAAAAAGGCAAAAGTTGTCCCATCTGCAGGGAAAGTGATGGTTATCACATTTTTTGACTGTAATGGAATGATTTGCCAGCATGCAGTTTCCCCTCACACTACTGTCACAGCAGTATACTACATGCCAGTATTGGCTACACAGAGGAAGCACATTGCAAAGAAATGTTTGGGGCTTTCTCAGACTGGGTGGCAACTTCATCATGACAATGTACGGCCTCATGTCGCAAATCACGTCATGCAGTTTCTGGCTCGATTCAACATTACCTGTGTACCACATCCACCTTACAGCCCCGATATTGCACCCTGTGGCATTTTTTATTCCCATTGCTAAAGGCAAAGCTTAGGGGTATTTGATTTGAGAACTCCGAAGCAGCACTCAAGAAAAGTGAGGCGATTCTCAAGGACCTGACAAAGAATGGTCTGCAGCATGTGTTCAAGGACCGGCAGAGATGCTATGAAAGGTACATTGAAGTAGGAGGGGACTGCTTTGAAAAAGCTCATGTAAACATTGAATTCCAGTAATAAACATCTGAGAAAAAAAAAATCAGTCTCAGTCTTTGTTGATCAACCCTCATATGTGGATTTTACCAATATATAATGAAATTGAATTTTTAAGTCTGTGCATTAAGTTCTAAATATTACAAAATATAAAAATGTCCATAATGATAGCAAGCATGGTTTACAATATGACATTTCATTATGTTGTCTCTCTCAAGTGATAATAGAGTATTAGAATTATTTAGGGTTGTTTTCTTATCTTTCCCAATGACATGGAAAAGAAAAGAAAATCTACTTCATTTCCTGTTTTGTCTGTTTGAATAAATTTACACTAGGAAAGCAATAGATAAGGACGTAGAAGGAAATACAAGCATTTTTAAAGAAAAAATAAGACTATTTAACTTTATTTAATAAAAATAATCATTAAAACTAAGAACAATGACAATATCAAGTCTGCAGCAGACAATATTAAAATTATACAAATAATTATCAACATTTTATTTTACAAATAGGGAAAACATCACTTGCAATGCTTATTTTACCCAGGATACTGGCACTTACCTATCTCACCCAAATCAGAATGATGAACAAGGAATAGCGGGGAGGTATTTTTGAGTAGATGCTTGTTCTTTGAAAGGTCAACTTCTCTCATCACTAATTATCAGCTATCTTAACATCAGAACATCTGACACACAGTTTTCTAAAATACTAAAATATAGCTTAGTTTTAAGACATTTTTGTTGTAGCTTGTTTCTTTCTATTCCAGAGATATAAGCATTGTTATTAGGTACTGAACATATAATACTAAAAAAGAAATACAGAAAGAATGTATCGATTAGAAGATACATAAATTTCAGAAGTTGAGCATTAAATCTTGAAGTTATCAATTTGTAATCTCTCTTCAGAAACAATGAGATTGAGCATATTATGTGAAATAAACAGAAGAAAGAGAGGAACCTAATCACTAGGGCAGTGACACTGGAGCGGTTGCATGTGTTGGGAGGCACCTGGTAGTGGACTGATTTCAATGGGAGAGTTGGGTACACCGTACGTTCAGTCACAGTAATCAACACACGGAAGGAAAGGTTACAAACATTCACAGGTTTACAAAATTATATATTTGAGTATGGGGAACATGTTTTCTCTCTTTTCATGAAAACCTTTATTGTAAATCTTGCAATAAAACAATTTCTCATAGTAAACCAAGTAATGTTTTATGACAGGTCAGTACAGCAACACATAAGCATTGTGTTGCAAAATGAGAATTCATCACTACAACAAGACATACTTCCATTAAATCAAACATTTAATGAAGAGCTATGCACGACATTTATTTCTGCCGATATTCCTTTACATAAACTACAGGATACAAAGTTGCGTGCATTTTTAGAAAAGTACACCGACAAATGAATTCCATATCCTTTACGTAAGTACTATGCAAAAAAAAAAGTTATGATAAGTGCATTGATGGTATAAGAATGAACCTAAACAACCACAACATATGGGTTTCAATGGATGAAACAACGGAAGTCGTTGGGCGATTTGTGGTAAATGTGACTGTTGGAGCACAAGTGACGTAGTCAGTGTTGAAAATGATTCTACTATAAGTGCAGTATTTGACAATGCCATAAAAATACTATGGCCATTGTGAAACTGACACCTGTATAGCCATTTGGACACTACCATGCCGCGTCAGTGACCTTTAACCCTTATTGCTGTAACCTGACCCTTCCTATTCTATACGATATCTGCATGTTCCCGCCCCGATGTCACAGCCCTGCTAATCACGTAGAATGCTCTTGAAATTAAAAGCCAGGTTTTGGAATTACAAGAATCAACTTTACATTATGAAGGAAATATAAGAAAATACTCTTAAAAGCACTGTAATGAAAGCATATAAACTTATAGCAATCTACAGAGTTACCTTGCCTATTTAACCCTTAAATATTGGGACAATATTTATGGCGCAAGAATACTCATGTAAGGTTAAGGAGACTTCTGAAATACAAATTTAATTAGCATTAAAATTTAGACTGAAAGAAATAAACAGCAAAGTAAAGTGATAACTTTCTAAAAATATTTTTAATGTTTTATAAATTTTAAAATCCATGAAAGCATCTATTTTACTGTTCAAAGTAATCAAATCTCTATAAATGCTTAAAATGGCCTATGTTTTTAAAGTAACCAAATAAATACCCTTTTTATTACAAATATTTTCTGTTGAAAAATTTTGAAGTAAAAATTTTACTTCAAATTTCCCTTGCATTTTCATATCACAATCAGGTACATAATTATGTTTCTAAATCTGATATGGTCAATTTTAGTCAGCTCACTTGAAAAATGAGTAAAAACATCACTTCATACAAACGAATAAAATTATTTTTCATTTTTACACAATATGTGTAATTAGAAAGTGATGACTAGTACCCAGACTTTTAGGTTTTAACTTACATTTTTACTTGAATATTTATCAGAAAATGTTAACATTTTTCTGCTTCATGTACATTAGATACTAATATGTAAATCTTATTGACACCAAAATGGCTAAACAATAAGATTTTTATAAAACTTTATTGCTTAAAAAGACTAAAAAGTTTCTCTTAAAAATTAACGAAAAAATATGTAATTTTGTTCTCAAATGCATTCATTTTCATTCATAATAATCCATTTAATTGTAAATCAAAAAGATGTACTGAGGCAAGCTATTATACTATTTCTGAGTGGGTCCTTTGAAAGGTGTAAGGCCACTGACTAAAACTGCACAGAAGCAATTGGGGACTGATCAAGATTTTGCTTCTCATTTTGCAATTGTATTTATCATCATTAGATGTGTTAAAATTTACAGGTGGGGTTTGTGTACTGTTTATGCCCTTTAAAGTAGTGTAGAGGTTATAAAAAAGTTTGGCATTTCCAAAAGTAAATCTAAGAGAGTCTTGTATATTTTCTAGATGTTCTCGGGCTTCAAGCCAGGTGTAGTGATGAAGAGCCATCAAAGTTTTGGGAGTGTGCAACTCTCCCATCAACAGGATGATGAATTATGGAGAGATGCACATTCCCGAAACTTCAATGGCTCTTCATCACTACTCCTGGCTTTAAGCCCGAGAACATCTAAAATATATATGTTGCCAGGAAAGCTCCATATCCTATTTGAGAGTCTTATAATATATTTAAAGATGCATTTACAAAAACCTAAAAATCTGGACTCTGAGACCTATATCAAGACACATGGGTACCAATGGAGGATATAAACTATTGTGATTGAAGAATTAACAAAAGAAATCTAGCAGAAAGAAAACAAAATTGTTTGGTTAGCCTTATTTTTTATGTTGGCATAGTTTTCCTTTCCCCTGTGGTCCTATAAACGGCTTGTAAAGCATTAATAGTGTTCGTACAAATACTTGCTTCTATATTAAGCTTCAGCTTTTAAAAATGAACACTTTTTGATTGATATGCTGTAATGGCTTTGAATGCATGTCCCACTGTATTATGTGCATTAATAACCGTTTATTGTTAACTGTACCAAAATGTCATATTTAAGGTTAAGAGCACTGACATGATCAATGTTCTTTATAGCCTCATGCAAGTGGATATTCAATAATTTCATTTATTTAAAATGGAGTAATCTCATTATACTATAAGGTAATCATTTATCAGAGTGCAGCTCATCATTTCATATACACTAAGTGAAAAAATAATGTATAGAAAATTGTAGAATTAAAAAGCAGTATCAAATTAAGCATTTTGAGGTTAGGAATATGGGGTCATGGAGGTAGTATAAATAGCAGGAATACTACATTAATGTGTTTGAAACCTGTCTTCTTGAACCAGTCCAAATGAAATGTAGCTCACATGACAAATGTGTAGGACCTATGTACTGTCTCAATGAGTATGTACTGCAGCAAAATGAGAAATTAACAATTACCTACATTGATGTACTGTACTGTACTCTTTGACAGAACAAAAACCACTTCATTCCATTTAGTAGGCACAAGAAGTGCCTAGTGACAATGACTAATATTGTACAAGAGTGTATCTTGTTAACATCTGACATACTGCAGACAGGTTCCAGAAACAGAGATTCTTAACAAACAGTTGTAATGTTGATTTACAAAGCTCAGTGAAAAAGCTTCTGAATCTCTGTCTCTTCTACGATTTTCTCACATTGTCTTTCCATATATTTATCAGAGGTGAACCCTAAAGCAGGTGCATTTAATTTCTTGACATTAAGTTATACAAGGTAAGTTGGTACTAGCTTTCACATGAGTAAACATTTTAAGATTTTGTCTACTTATTTCCTAATTTTGTAAAAGCTGGGTACTTTTTAAGTTCAGTAATTGCATTATTATCAGACCTTAATTATTGTAATTATATAGGTACATATTCTTTCTTTAATTCTTTCATTATTTTATTTATTTATTTGCAGTAAAAATTTTGGAATTGGTTAAATTATCAGTTGTTTTATTTTTGGTAGGATCGTTAAACATGAAATCATTTTCAAGGAATACATTTTCTTTCTCACGTTGTATGGTAATGGGGAATTGCCAAACTTAATTCCTCTTCATTTCTGTTCAACAGCTTCACTGGTAAAACTGCATTATTGTCTTATTAAAACTGGACATAAAAGACGTTATTGCAGAGAATTTCCTATGTATTAAAGGAGTGGCACACTTAGATGTCCAATAATTTAGGAATAGTGAATAACCTGTACCTATAATTTTAGCAAAATTTACATTTTGAGATGTTTGCCCTTTTAGAAAAAACATGGGTGATTTTTTCCCCTTTACCTTTGTTTATTATCTTCCTCACAAAGTTTTCTGTGATTTAGATGCTTCTTATTAATGATAAACCAACTGCCTGGGTAATGAAGCAGTGAGCATACTGGCTTCTCAGCCCAGAGGTCTTGGGTTTGATTCCTGGCTGAGACAAATGAACATATATAATTTTATATCCCACTGAACCTGCTTTTGGGTTAACCCTTCCATCATCACTTCTGTTTATTACATACTTATATACTCATGTTCATAAGAACTCATCTGAGGTTAGATAGAGTCTGAACAGTTCTGCCATGGCCGAGATTTGAACCATAGATCTTTCAGTCTCCGTCAATTAACTAATAGTGGTAACTAGAAAGCCTGGGACTTACGTACTTACAGCATAGTAAGTAGCCACCAATGGTGCATATCTCATTGTATATGAGAACCCCTAATTATTTGGAGAATTTAATGTCACGCTGATATGTTGGCCACGGTACCTCAATGGTTAAGAGTAACTGGACATAGACCAGAAGATCTGTGGTTCAAATCCCAGCCATGGCATTGAATTTTTCAGTCTGACTCTATACAAATCTTAGCCTATACACAGCTAGTGTGGAAGAACAATTAATTTGCTTCATCTGAGGCTGTTAAATATAATTTCAAAATCTGTTTAGAAAATCCTTTGCTTTCTTTCATTAAGGTACAATTTGTGACTTACTAAAAATGAGAAGTTGATTCTATTTACAGACTTTAAAATATCTGTAAGCATTATTAAATTTTAGATGAGTCGCGTTTTTTTACACATCTGCTTCACTTTCGTACCTATTTTGAGGACATGTTTCGCAAATCTTCGCTTGCATCTACGGCTCTTGTGCGACTGACGCTAGATCCAGCGGTGTGGGTAATTCTGGGGTTGTTGCTGCCATCTGTTGATTTAGTGATGAACTGAAATGTGGGATTCTCTTCTAGCGGGATTTCAAAGTTCATTAGTTGGTTTTTATGTTTTTCTATGTATATCCTCTCCCATATGACGAGTTCACTATGTTTTTGTACGTATTTTAGTAATTTTGTGCTATCTTCAATTTCATGATTTTCAGACCAGAAATGAGCTGCTATTGCGGACTTATCAATATTTTTGTATCTTAAGTGCCTGAAGTGTTCTTTCTTTCTAGTGCCTATGTTCCTTTTTGTCCTTCCTATGTAAATTTTTTCACAGTCTTTACACTTAATTTTGTAAATGCCTGACTTTTCCTCTGGTTTTATCTTATCAGTATTATTACTGTGAAGTAGGTTTTTAATGTTGTAATTGTTTTTTGGTGCCAATGTTATATTGTATTTCTTGAGTATTTTTTGGAACTTTTTTGTGGCCCAGGGGTGGTAAGTAAATTTAGCAAATCTAGTTTCTTGTTTTATTGGTGTGAGAGCTGTGATCTGTTTTAATTTCTTTTGAAGTTTGAATAATTTTAGTTTTTTATCTACAAGGTTTTTTCCATATCCATTTTTGATTGCAGTTTTTAAGATTTGATGGTATTCGTTTTGATATTCTTGTTGGCTGAGAGGTAGATTTACTAATCTGTGTGTTAGACTGTTGATGGTTGCATGTTTGTGTGGAATTGGGTTGAAACTATTTGCTTTGATGTAATTATCTGTGTGTATTGCTTTTCTATGAATGCCAAATTCTAGTTTTTCATTGCCTTTTTTGATTTTAAGGTCTAAAAAAGGTAGAGTACAGTCCTCTTCATAGAAAAACATAAAAACATAAAAACCAACTAATGAACTTTGAAATCCCGCTAGAAGAGAATCCCACATTTCAGTTCATCACTAAATCAACAGATGGCAGCAACAACCCCAGAATTACCCACACCGCTGGATCTAGCGTCAGTCGCACAAGAGCCGTAGATGCAAGCGAAGATTTGCGAAACATGTCCTCAAAATAGGTACGAAAGTGAAGCAGATGTGTAAAAAACGCGACTCATCTAAAATTTAATAATTTTTCGCTTCACTGTGGTGTTCCAATACAGTTGAATCTCGATCTGTAAGCATGTTTTAAAATATTTATGCCTTCCCGCTTCCTTAAATTATACTTTAAAAATATTGAATTTTTCACATATATGTACAAAAATTACAACAAGAACAAGTAAAAACAGATACAAAATGAGTTTACTTAAGTATGATACAATCTTTAAAGATTCTACATTCAAATGTAACCTAATTCTTATTTCATAAAATAAATAAAAAATTTCAAAGAAATGCACAGCTATATTCTGCACAGTTGAATGAATTCTGCTTTTACTTAACTTGCCTGTCCTGCAGGTTACACGAACCATACTTCACAACCTTTACTCTTCTTAATAATTACATCTATGGCTAGCATAAGCTTGCCATTCTTTTCACTCCCAGAAAAATTTTAAATGATAAATGCATTCTTTAAAGAAAGTATTTTAACTGACCATAAACTTATTGAAAAAGAAAGCTACTTTCCAAAATATCTAATATAAAAATTCAATTTGTTTTCTATTACAATAAATTGCTCAAATGCAGTCGTACACAAGACATTAAGCTTGTGTACATAGAATGATATATATTGAGCAATTAAAATATTGCAAATGGAGGGAAAACAACAGTTTGGAGACTTGTATATATAGTGCCAAAGGGAAATAATATAAACAAGTGATTCATTTTGTAAAAAATTGAAGCAAATCGCGAAGTTTATAAAAACATATTTACAAATTCATGATAAAATAATTTTTCCTAGGAATAGCATTTGAGATACACAACGTAATCCTTATAATGATTTACTATATCACCAGTTTTCAGGATAACTTTCTTTAAAAAAAATAGAGTCAACAATCAATTTCCTTTTCAATTTCTCAACACTAAGATTACATGTATTTATGTACTCCATTAACTTTTCAGGTCATTTCATAACAATTAATAACTTTTCGTTTCAAAATCAGGTATACAATGCTCTGTTTTGGATCAAATTATAACATTTTATGGAAATCAGACAACAGTGAACATTGAAAGACACCATTAGCATGTATTGCGTGGTTTAACCATCTAATGGTTAAATTTCACATTTATTTCTATGTTTTAGAGCAAGACTGGAATCTAGGTAGAAGTTCTGCTTATATTTATTTTAATAAAAAATAAAGTGCCTTCTTTGTTAGGCTTATAGCAAATTATTTTTTTTATTAAACAACCGTAATACAAGAATTCAAAATTCCATTGTACTGAATGAAATCTATATTTTTAAATGTAATAGTTAAAACTGTTTGCGAATTACTATTTGCCTTGATCCCAGCTTGCTGACTAACACATTGAATGTAAACCATCAAGATAATGACAACATTGGCTTGGTTTTAAAACTCTATCTTTCTAGCTATGGTGAATTCTCCATTTGCACCATTAAAGGAATTACGTCTTGTCTTCATTTGCTGCTGCTAGTCAAACATTGACTGGGTGGGCGCCACCTCTAGGAGCATTTGTAGGAACACTGTGACACTATCTGCAAAACAATAACATCACTATTATTTTACATGGCAATTCATGTATGGAGCCCTCATTTAGATGTGTGGATATACTACAGGAAATTTGTTGCCCTGCACTGAGCTGTTTCCTTCCTCTGTCTTGGCTTGTACTTACTAATTTGTTGATATAAAGTTTAAGCTGCATAGAGATTGATAAGTTGCTCTATCATGCTGAAACCACATGTTCATTCTGATGTTGAGAGGAAGCGAATGCAAAAACTCAGCCAGAACTTGTTGAAGGAATACTAAATTATTGGCATTTAGTCAATTGGATAAAATGTATGGTCCCACAAGGAAGTCAACTACAATCCTGCCAAGATATTGACACTAAATCGCTTTTGATTTGGCATTGGGTATTTAAAGCACCATACATGAGAATTGCGGGAATTGAATATCCTCCAAAGTGTGAAGCATGCTTCATCCATGAACAATACACAGCTTGCAAACTTTGGTTGGAGGATGCATTTGTTCAAAAACCAATTACAGAAGTCCATTTGCAGTGGACAATCACCTGGTGTAAGAGAATGGACTCTCTCTGTTTTGTTTTTTGTAATTTACGTCCTCCAACGTTAAGTCATATCGGACTATGAATGGAATGGATGAAATGATGCTCAAATGAGTCCGGGGTCCATGGAGCTTAGAGCTATCCAACATTCATCTTATAGGATAAGGGAAAACCCTGGAGAAACCTTATCCAGATAACTCACCCTGACCGAGATTCGAACTCGGGACCTCTTGAACATGAGGCAGACATGCTACCACCAGGCAACCAAGGCAGGCGAATGAACTCTCTCAAGATGATATGGATGCAATAGCATTTCATGCAAGATTCTTATGATTGTAACATGGCCAGTATGGAAGCGACATGCAATCTCTCGAGTACTCAACGAAGCATTATTCGTTACCCACTGCAGCACGGCTTCCTTGAGTTCAGGTGTTCGCACAACATGCCTCTGTCCTTGCCCATCTGCTTGTCTGTGTAATTACCCCCATTCGCTTAGTCTCTGATGAATATTGGCAAATGTATGTGAGGACACTGGCGATTTGGAAATCTTTCCTGATAAAGACTCTGCGCCAAACAATCACATGTTAATGTTTCACTGTATACCAAATGCATGTCCGCCAATTCATGTCATGTGTAACGTTCCATGTCTGCTGTACTTCCCAAACGTCACTGTTCTGTTCACAGTGAAAGACGCATTACGAATGAAGCAGTACATAGAGTAACAGAAGTAAACAAACATGCTATAAGCAATGCTGAATGCTAGGGCACTCTGGAAGTAAACAAACCTAGTGATAGTAGTAATAACTAACGGCTTTTGGAATGACACAAGTGTACTCTGTTTTCTTCAATTCCTTCCTATTAATATCCATCTCGCACTGAAACGAAGCATCGCAGGCCATAGGTTACTTTAAAAAATATGATTCATATAAGATTACCTATCTACTGCCAAGTTTTATCCGTCTAATTTAGAAACACCCTATGGAGAAGCAAGACAGTGATTTGTAGAGAGATTCACTGATGTTCATCTGTATCACATTAATACAGTTCTTAAATTTGGTGAATAGGGAAACAAAATCAGCTATTGATAAGAAACACAAAGGAAATCCTGTGTTCTTTTAGAGTTAAAACTGAAAGACAGTGCAGAAAAGTTTGAATAAAATCCAAGGATATTGCTTACCACAAAGAAATTCTGAATACATGGAGAGAATATTATGAAGAAAAGTTTATGAATACCCCTCTAGATTCATACATAAACGAAGATGCAGAGAATACAGGTATAAGAAGGAGAAGAATAATTAATAATTATGGGGAAGAAAGAGAGGAAGAAGAAAAGGAAATTGATAGAATTGAAGTTCAAATGGCAATACAAGAAATCAAGCTAGGTAAAGCAGCTGGTAGGAATGGAATAGCACCAGAACTGATTAAATATGGAGGTAAAGAATTAATAAAAATACTGAAAAGTTTATTTCAGAAGATATGGACGGAAAAAAAAAATACCAAGAGATTGGGAATTTAATGTAATTGTTCCAATACATAAGAAAGGCAACCAAAGTGATTGCTCAAACTATAGACCTATATGTCTCTCCTCGGTTGTATATAAAGTGTACACTAGAATCCTGGAGCAGAAATTGAGGAAAATAGTAGAACAAGATTTAGAAGAAGAACAGGCTGCTTTCCGAATGGGTAGACAAGTTCAAGACCTAACTTCCTCATTGAGAATGATAATAGAGAAAGCTATAGATAGAGGAAAGGGTATTTATTTAGGATTCTTAGATTTGAAAGCAGCATTTGATTCAATACCTAGGGAAGAAATTTGGAGAGCTCTAAAGAACATAAAAGTACCTATGAATTTTATTGAAGCAACACAATCAGTTTATCAAAAACCAAAAGGGATAATAAGATTAGATGGACAAGAATCAGAACCATTTCTGATGAGTATAGGAGTTAAACAAGGAGATAGTCTCAGCCCACTGTTATTTATTATTGTGATGGATGAAATATGGAAAATTTGCAAAAGAAGAACAGCAAGAACTATGATAGGATATAGAAATTTAAGACCAGTTTGGGCACAATCGTTGATATATGCTGATGACATCATATTGATAGCAAATAGTAATAATAATTTACAATTAGCGCTAAATGAATGGAAAGAAGTATTAGCGACTCCCAATAAATTTAATTTAATAACTAGAAAAGGTTTAGAATTAAACATACCCAAAAGTAAAACCATGTATATAGGAAGGAAAGAAGAAGTTAAAATTAAATGTAATGATGAAATCTTAGAACAGGTAGACAGTTATGAATATCTGGGTACAATTATAAATAAGGATGGAAAGATAGAGCAGGAAATTTTAAACAGATTAAGAAAGGCCAATTCGGTCTACTATCAGATTAATAATACTATTGTGGGAAAAAGGAAATAACAAAAGATACAAAAATTATAGTATTTAAAACAATAATACTACCAATTCTATTATATGGAGCAGAGAGCTGGACTCTCCTACAGAAACAAGAAAGCAAAATAACAGCTATGGAAATGAGATATTTAAGACGAGCTGTGGGGAAGACAAGAAGAGATATGATTAGAAATGTAACAATAAGGGAAGAGTTGGGTACACACTCCATTAAAGAAATATTGGAAAAAAGACAACTTAAATGGTATGGACATGTACTCTGCATGTCAGAAGAAAGAAAACCCAAACAATATTTAGAAGCAAGACCAGAAGATAAAAGAATTAGGGGAAGGCCACGCATGTTGTATCAGGAATACATTGAGAAGTTGGGGAAGGATAGAGGGAAAACCAAGACAGAAATGAAGAGAATGATAATGGACAGAGAAAAGTGGAGGAAATGGGTAGAAGAGGCTTGTACTCCACGCTTAACAGCACAAAGGAGTTAGAGAAAGAGGAAGAAGAAGAAGAAGAAGAAGAAGAAGAAGAAGAAGAAGAAGAAGAAGAAGAAGAAGAAGAAGAAGAAGAAGAAAGAGAAGAAGAAGAAGAAGAAGAAGAAGAAGAAGAAGAAGAAAAAAGAAGAAGAAGAAGAAGAA